>APFE031574327.1:11451-26819 GCA_000404065.3 Pinus taeda | reverse complement strand
GTTTTTTGGTCCATGGTATTGGACGTGATGGTTTTTCGGTCCATGGTATTGGATGCTTCGGCATGTATAAATATGTATTGTAACATTGAAAGGAACATAATGAAAAATCAAGCTGGTAGTTTCGATTTTGAGATCCAGTTTATGTGTTATGCTCTCGCATTTTTATTTTTCCTGTGATTTAGAATTCGTATGTAGGTAATTTCTGTACAGGGTTAAAACCTGCATTGAAGGCATAATTAATTAACATACCTAGTGAAGGTAGAAGAGGCAAGAAAACTTGGTGAATGAATAATAAGCTAACATACATTATGAAGAAGAAAGCTAACTTAATGAAGTAGGTTGGTTCCTACAAATATTTGTAGTAAAGGAGATTGGTGTCTCGTATAGGACGGTGCCTACGAAGAAGCAAAGGGGATTAGTGTATCCAATAGGTTAGTGTCTACAAAACACTAGAGGGGATTGGTATCTCCTATAGGTTTGTGCCTACAAATAAATATAGGAGATTGGTGTCTCATGTAGGTTGGTATCTACAACGAAGCAAAGGAGATTGACGTCTCCTGTAGGTTTGTGCCTAGAAGGAAATAAAGGATATTGATGTCTTCTATCTTTTAGTGCCTACAAAGAAGTAGAGGGGATTGGTTTCTCCTGTAGGTTGGTGCCTATAGAAACTAAAGCGGATTTATGTCCCTTGTAGGTTAGTGCACACAAATTGATGTAATCGTGGTTTGGAACGTATAGGATATTTCATGTAAATAATTTTTATGATTTTCTCCCATAAGGGTTTCCATCTATATATTTTATTGTTCAGTTATTAGATTGATGCTTTATGATGTTTGACTGCCTTCAAATAATTAAAAATTGTCATTATACTGATTCACCTCCCCATCAATATAATTTTGAATTCCACAAATCATTGACATGTGTATATACATAGTGGGCTTCACTTTCTTCCACCTGTTCATGCTCTGCGTCTCATGTGTGAAATCAAAATTTAATATGTGAAATTATGACTTAATTTAGGTGGTCATTGGATGTGAAAGTTCTTTTCATATTTAACCATTTTGGTATCACAAAGATAACACATTCTTTCAATTGACAATATTTTAGGAATTTTCAAATTCCCTACCTCACTATGGAGCTCTTGGGTGTTTGTGTTTATTTTAACAGTGTTGATTTTCTTCCTTACTCTAGTTTGAACACAAATATACCTTTTATATCATAGGTTGGGGTAAATCACCTCATTATAATATATTTATTTGTTTTTATCATAATGTTTTTTATGGAATCATAAATTCTCCTTAAATTTATATGTAATGATTTGTTTGATAATATTACTCTACATAGTGACATCTTCCATTATACCCTAATGATTTAGCCAAGACTTTGCACCTTTATGGAAACCTCGCTTTATCTACAATTGGTTTTGGCTAGAGTATGAAACAAGCTTAGGAAACTTCTTATCTCCCATGCTTTTATGTTGTTTTTGTATAATATTTAACTAACCATGGTCATGTTTTTAATTGGAGGGAAACATGTTATTATGAGGAGGATGGGATAGGTGTAATTCCTCTAATTTGATATTAAATCATGTAAAACATTTTTCGATTTATTGTATCTTTATCGATTATGCTCTAAATTCATTGCATCTCCAAATTTCACAATCATATAATATAACAAGCATGATGAGAGTCTCATATGGGATTTTATTCTCATCCCATAGCCAAAGGTACATTATTTTATGATTGTTTTGAACCCGATAATAACATTTCCACCCTCCATTTACAATTTTGTCAATGTTGTAGTTCCAATTAAGCTTGAAAGGAAGATAAATTTTGAGATGTTTGTATGACATCATCTCCTCTAATTTTTTTCCACAAGCATAAAAGAAAGAAGATGATGATTATACTATCCAGTGTCATGCCAACACAACTTGCTTCTTCTAAACAATCTTATAACTTGTTAATACATATTCCAAAAGTGATGGGTTACTAGGGACAACCTTGCTTGACTCCTACATTAACAATTGATTTATTCCATCTAGCACTTCATGCTCCAAGACTAGGTAATAACATTTTGGTATAATCTTTCCATAATCACTGTTAAATTAAATTGAACTTTTAGCTCTTATAACATATTCTAAATTCTACTCTTGCATTCTCTCAAAATCATTTCTAAAGTTAGAAAAATAACAAAATGAAATAGATTATAAAAGTATGATTTCATATTTAACAACATCATATTAATTTAAATATGTTATATCATATTTTAATCTATGTCATAAGCTAAAAATATTTTAAAAATATGCATGGTTGTTTGAATAATGGAATTGTGTGTGTGGTTATTTCAAGTAAATAAGCATGTAATTTGTTTGTAATTTATTTTAATATCTATTAGTCTTTAGAGGATGATCACGCTGATTATTGGGAAAAAACAAGTTAGGTAAAAATCATGAAATCATGGGTTGAAAACTTAACATGTTGATGGCCATATTTGACCACGAACCAGTGACCACCCTAATTAATCACTAAAAAAACACCATAAAATATATATAATAAAATTTCACATAAATATTTGATAAGACAATTACCTCCTAATTACATGAATGTTTCATTTTAATTGCCCTCATAATATTAATATGCTATTTTTATTTTAATACAATATAAGTAAAATACATTAATCTTTAAAAATATTAGGTATCTCGCTTTATTGTTAAATATTGAAAATTCAAAATAAAATTTCAATTTAAGATATATTTCTTTAGTTAACTTTTTGGATTTTAAAATAATTTTATTATAAATATATTAAAAATATCAGGTATGTGTAGATTTAAAGATTAAATTTTTTTTTATAAAATATTTGAAAAATTGAAAATAAAATTTTAATTTAATATTACATGTTTTATTTATTTATTTAACATTTGTAGAATTTAAAATATTTTATTTTATAAAATATTTTAAATATCAAAAATTTTAATGGATGTAGCATATTTTAGTGTTCCAAGTAAAGGAAGTTATTAACGAGAACAAGAATACAAAAGAGATCTAGAAATGTAACCATTTTATTTAATTAATCAGTGCATATAATACATGTCATAATGATTAAAACTCTTGTCAATGGCATGTGATCCATGTGGATATTGGTGGTTGCTCGCCTATTCCACCTAAACCCCTCCAGTTAGTTTCGTTTGTTTCCTTGTTCATTTCAACATTTACTATTTTTAGCAGTTTTTCAGGTCCTAAACTTCCCGAGTAGTTTTGACCCCCTAAACAACGTTTTTTTGGGGTCCGCGATAGGCTCGTAGTCGTGAGCATAAGGCCTGCAATGAAAGATGTAGTACTGAGGGAGACCTTTCCAATAAGGTATTATATGTGCCAAAGAAATATACTATGACCAAATTATGACCCCAAGAAGTTGGTTGCCCAACTAACCCCAATAGTGCCCACAAACTCTTGGTGTTACATGTTGTGGGGTTAGGGTTTTGGTTGTTTAGGGTTTTTTCATGGTTTCCAATAATAAATAGGCCCTTGAGCCTCATTGTAACTCAGTTCAAAGGCATGCATCTACCACATCTTTTCTCAGAGATAAGCTACCATCGCCCGAGCTATCTTATTTCCATTCTGTTTATAAGCATAGTTAAGTATTTTTTTATTAATGAAAGGATGTGTTTTTCTACTGCATCTCTACATTTATGATTATATGTATAAGGTGTTGCGTTCTTGTTTAAGTTCGGATCAGTGGTATTAGAGCAATATGCTCTTTCTCTATTTTTCTTTGCATATTGCCAACGAGGTCAGCGTATAAGTAGTTAGGGCTTGATTTGGTTGAACCATTGCAAGATCAACCTTGCAAAACCCGACGACCTCCCATGGTGGAAGAAAAGAAAGACAAGGAGCCAGGAGATCCTTTCAAAATGTTTCTTGAGGAAGCCCTTGAGCAGTAGAGGGATGCGATGATGGATAACTTTGCCCAGATCCTTTGATGGTTACCCACATGTGATTCATCTTCATCTTGCAGCCACTCTGGAGGTGCCACTCCTTTTAAGGTACAAGTTAAATTCAATATTCCCATATTTGAAGGCCTAATAGATGCAGACGCCATAGATAAATGGTTAAATCTATTGGAAGTTCACGACTTTTCCAATCGGGAAAAGATTGCTTTTGCACTTCTTAAAGCCACCCCACATGTCAAGGATTGGCGGGAAACCTACTCTGACCAAAAGGACTGAGAGTGAACCCTCGTTATTTTCAGCCGCACCCACTTGAAATTATTTCCTAGACACCATCAAGGAACAATATTATCCTGTTGAGAGCTATGAAGACAAAGACATAAAGTAGACCACACTACGGCAGGGAAGGGACCAAGATGTGCAGGAATTGATAGATACTTTCCATACCCTTTGCGCGAAGATGAGTATCAAGGATATTGAGCGACATTTAGTGCTCAAGTACTGCAACTTTCTACAAAAGTACATCCATGTCAGGATGGAGTTCCTGGACATTTCCTTGCTTGGCACGACATATCGGTACATCGTCAAGATTGAGCATAAGTTTAAAAAAAAGAAGAAGGACTTTGGATATGTGAACCGATAGCAAGGAAAATGCATGCCCAAACCATAGAACAAAGGACCAAGCCAAGGAGGTTCTACCCAAGACAACCCACTAAAGCCGTAAGCAAAGAACAACACCTGGAAGATGAAGAAGGACACGAGAAAATGGTGTGAGTTCCTTAAGAGCTCCACTAACAATACAAGTGAGTGTTAGGCCAAGAAGTCACTTATGGCCAAGATGAAAGCTTCTGAATCAGACAAAAGTTTCGACCCTGAATAAGAACCCGATAACGGAACTAAAAACGGGAAGCAAATCATAGGTGCAGAGCCTAGTGCCACCATGGCCACCACCAAGATCCAAAATATTAAGCCTACAGATCTAGAGGAGGGGGAATGCCTTTTCCACTCATAGATGTGGGTGAAGGGCTCTCCATTGCAATTCATTGTCAACAGCGGGAGCCAAACGAACCTCATTTTAATAGAGGTTGTGAAGTGGCTTGGCCTAAAGAATATAACACATGCACATTTGTAAACCATCGGGTGGCTTCACCAAGGACGAGATCTTTGTGTCAGACAACAATGCCCCCTTCCCTATAGCATTAAGCTCTTCACGGATGAGGTATTGTGTGACATTACTCCTCTTGAAGTTTGTGACGTATTGTTAGGACAACCATACTTGTTAGGGTGACATGTTGTATATGAGTTTAGGCCTCGCTCTGTGATTATTACTTTGGCTAATAGGTTGTACATGATACTAAAGGTAGCCTTGCATACCACCATCTCTTAGATCACTACAAAGCAAAGAAGTAAGATCATTCCTCAGACCAGGAAATTTGTTTTCCTAATGATTCACTCCCAGGGAAAGAAGAAGGTTGTGGCCAAGACTTCTAGGCAGGGCTCCTTTGCACAGTAGCAAATGGACAAGGTCGTGGAGGAGTACAAGGATATTTTCACCTCACACACATGTGTACCTCTCCACTCTCAAGTCAAGCACTCCATTGATCTAACCTTGGGCGCGCCGCTACCCAATGGATTGATCTATCGATGCTATATTATGGAGAACGATGGGATCAAGAGGAATATTCAAGAACTTTTGCTGAAAGGGCACATCAAGAAAATCTCATCATCTTGTGGGAGCCTGATTGTATTGGTACAGAAGAAGGATAGGACCTGGAGGCTCTATATTGAATATCGGGCACTGAACAAGATCACTGTCCAGAATATGTACACAATCCCATGTATTAATGACCTTCTAGAACAGCTCAGCGGGGCCAAATATTTAAGCAAGATTGACTTGAAGTCAGGTTATCAATAGGTTCCTATCGAACCCTCCAATGTGTGAAAGACTACCTTCAAATCCAAGGAGGGCCTTTTCGAATGGTTGGTCATGTCATTCGGATTGACAAATGCCCCTGCAATATTCATGAGATTGATGTATGACATCTTGCAACCCTTCATCAATGCATTCATGGTGGTGTATTAAGATGACATCTTTATCTATAGCCAGAGGTGCGAAGAGCGCCTCCACCATATTCGACATGTACGTCAAACCTTGCGCTAACAAAAGTTGTGTGCTAGCTTGCAGAAATGCACCTTTAGCCTAACCTGGGTTCAATATTTAGGGTACATCATTGATGAGTAGGGTTTACATGTGGACCCATCCAAGATACAAGTCATTCAAGATTAGCCAACCCCAACCACTCTAATAGAGCTCCGCAACTTTTTGGGTCTTTCCAATTTCTACTTAGGTTCATGTTGGGGTTCTCTCATATCGCTTGGCCTCTAAGTCAAGTCACCAAGGGTGGAGCAAAAGAAAAGCTTTTTGGTTGGAAACCGAACAACAAGCATTCACTGAGTTGAAGAATATCCTCTATTCTACACGAGTGCTCACATTACCAGACCTACAACAACCATTTTTGATTGAGATAGATGCCTCCGACTATCCTATTGGTGTGGTTCTATACAACATGGGCATCCAATGGATTACCATAGCGAGACACTTTCAGAACTCGTCCGAAAGCACCCCACTTATAAAAAGGAAATGTATTCCATTGTGCATGCCTATCGTCAATGGAAGCGTTACATTCTAGGGAAGGAAATGGTCATCCACACAGACCAGTGACCTCTATAGTTGATATAGAGATAAGGGAAGTTGCTGAAAGATCGCCCTAAGAAATGGTCGACCTATTTTCTATAGTTCCATTTGAACATTAAGTATAAGAAGGGAAACACCAATAATGTTGTTTATTGCCTCAACAGACCACTGATCATGGCGCTGATCACTATGCTTGACTCTTGTGGGTACGAGACATCGGGGTGGCTGCATCTTTACAAGAGCGATCCAAAATTCGGCATCATATAACAGACTCTCCTGGAAGGGAAGAAAGTTCCACATTTTCACCTTTAGGATGCACTTTTATGCCACCTGAGACACATCTTTGTTCCTTTAAGTGAGCATGACAAGATGATTTGGCAGGTGCACTACAGTAGGGTTGCTAGACATTTCAGAGTAGAGAAAACAATGACAGTATTTCCTAAGTATTTTTATTGGCCAAAACTTCGTCACAATGTTGGGAAGTACATTAGATCCTGCACTGCCTACGCCATTGCCAAATCAACCATCCAGAATAAAGTCTGTATACCCCTATACCTAATCCTAACTGGCCTTGGGAATATGTATCCATGGATTACATGTTGGGCCTTCCTTCTACTAAGTAAGGAAACGGTTGCATTTTTGTGGTCAGCAACAGATTCTTTAAGATGGCCATCATGGCGGTGTACAAGAATAGTATCACAATGGAGGCGACTGCTAAGCTCTCCTTTGAGTGAGTATGGGTAGACTCTGGGATCCCAAAGCCCATTGGCTCAGATCAGAACAACAAATTCCTCAATGCATTTTGGTCAAGTCTCTGGTCGATGTTGGATACACAAATTATTAAGTCCATGAATTTTCATCCCCAAACTGATGGCCAAACAGAGGTTGTCAACATGATGAATGTACACCTTCTGCACATGTAGAACTCAAAGAATCCATGCATGTGGGATGAAAGTCTCCCCTAAGTCCAACATAGCTACAATAAAGCTCTCCATAACTCAACATGCCACAACAACTTTCAGGTAGGGCTGGGATTTCAACCATTATGTCTCATTGATGTGGCCATACTATTTGCAGCCACTTAGGTAGATTCAACTCACGTTCAATCCAAAGCTGAAAGGGATAACAACTTTATTGACCTCATTCAACACATCTGCCAGCAAGTCCATGATATATTGGACAAAGCCAATGCCAATTACAAGCAGTGCCATGATCAACGTCGAGTGCTGCACAAGTTTGAGATGGGCGAAAAAGTTTGGCTACATTTGCAGAAGGAGCGCCTTGCTGGACCCCACCGCAAGCTTCACTCGCTTTGATATGGGCCATACACCATCACCAAGGCCATTGGTGATAATGAATTCGAGTTCAACATCCCACCGTTCCTTTGTCTGCACCCAGTGTTCAATGTAAATTGCCTTCAGCCAGACCTTCCACCATTGTTGGACACATCTGACATTATAGAACAAATCACATCAATAGAGCTCATCCCAGACTACATGGAACATGAAAAAACTCATTAGATCACGGACACAAAGATCAAGAAAGCCCATCAACAAAGGATACAACTATATTAAGTTGTCAAAGTAGGCCAACTCCTTCACCAAGGCAAGTGGTTCACCAAGGACTAGGTTCAACAAGAGTTCCCTCACCTCATGGAGGCTCTACAAGAAATGGGGACCATTACTTCCTAAGGGGGCAGGAATGATCCAGGTGGATATTGGTGGCCACCCTCCTATTCCACCTAGACCACCTAGTTATTTTCATCTGTTTCCTTGTTCATTTCAACATTTACTAATTTAGCAGTTTTTTGGGTCCTAAACTTTTGGAGTAGTTTTGACCCCCTAAACGACATCTTTTTGGGGTCCATAGCAGTCTCGTAGCCATAGGTAGGGGCCTGTGGAAAAGCCTATCATACTCAAAGAGCAGGGAAAATTTTAAGGATGGAAATTTATATTAAAGATTAGGAACCTTGGCGAATCTTATTAATCCACAATATGAGAACTATAAAATTCTTGGTCATATTTTAGTAAAAATATTCAAACTTCTAATGATTTGATATACTCTTGATAAAATTTTGGCAATTTTCAATTTAAAATAATTTTTTCTTATAAATTTGGGAGAATCATTTTTAGGAAAAAATGGGAATTGGTGAATCTTTTTTTTGGAAAAAGGATTGAAAATTAGCCCATCTGCAAATATTAGCCCCTAAAATTTTCCCTGTCAAAGGGACATTTACAACAAGGTATTGTATGCACCAAATGGAGATAATATGACCAAGTTACAACCCCGGGAAGTTGGCTACCCAACTAACCCCAACGAGGTCCACAAACGCTTGGTGTTACATCTCCTGCGGTTAGGGTTTTGGTTGTTTAGGGTTTTTCATGTTTTCCCATAATAAATAGGCCCCTGAGCCTCATTGTAACATAGTTCAGAGGCATGTACCCACCACATCTCTTCTCAGAGATAAACTACCATTGCTCAAGCTATCATATTTCCATTATGTTTGTAAGCATAGTTCAATATTTTTCTATTAATGAAATGAAGTGGTTTTCTATTGCATCTCTGTGTTTATGATTATATTTGTAAGTTTTTGTGTTCCTATTTAAGTTCAGATAAAAATGCAAGGATTCTCATCAAATGAGAAATCAAAGACACTGAAGCATAATCGTGGACCGTCGACAAACCCATTAGAAAAATTACACCCACTGGGTTTTTGTCCCTAGGATCAAACTAGAATTGGCCTTGCCAAGTTCTAAACAAAGACAAATAGATAGAGGACTTAGGATGAGCCAAATACATAGTCACTATCCCCTTTTATATGCTTGATGGATTCTCTAGAAACCGTATTTTAATGTTTTCCCTCGAAAAATGAAGGCAAATACCATGTGTAGATTTTGTCTATTTCGACAATATCAAGAAAAGCGAATATTACAAATCATCCTACCGCAAAATTGCTTTCCCTGAAGCAATCAACATTTATCCATCATAGACACATCTGTATACTGATATGATGATACCATGCAAACCATTGTGTTAACCTATGTTTCCTTTGTAAATGAACATGAATGGATCCTTTGATACCTAGATCTCAAAAAATCCTCCAACCACTCTTGCCATCAATAGATCCATCGGGTTCCCAATGCCACCTAAGCTCTGGGAATTGTGGGTTATGATACCACCTTAGCCCTCCATCACCATTTGTGCCTAAGGGCCAATGGTGTGATATGCCCTTGTTTAAGAGTATCCTTCTAAGAATCATACCATGAATTGAGTACCAACTCATAATCTCTCGCCAATCCATCCAGTGGGAAGGACGAATACTTGCAAATGGAATAAATCTACTTTGTTGATGTTGTTCAATGGCCAACTCATGTTTCTCCACCAGGTCACTCAAAATGATACATTTGGAAAACACTACCTTGCTCTCCCCAATGTACAAAGGTAGGGTGGGAGTGTTGCAAGCCATATCTATGTATTACTATAGAGGGTTGCTCTAGAACTCCCAATTGTAGTCCTGTTGCTACCTTGTGAGGGAGTTGAGCTCCTCAAGTTTTTTGTTCTCTTGTAAGACAGTGCCTCGGACTACTTGAATCATATGTTTCAACATCATAATATCTGTCTTGAAATGCTTAATCCTTTCCTAGCAGTCCTTCCCTAGAAATTTTGGTGCCCTATTGAATGTGTCTGCATCTTTCTACACCAGATGCCCAACTATCACAACTTCAACTTGAGCCTTTTACCGACTCTCTGGAAATCATGCATCCTACATATTATGTTTGTCATGCTTCCCCTCATGATCATGTTCATAATGCAGGTTCATTACTACTGGATCCTCACTTCAGTTTCCTTGAATGTATTCTACCTAGCCTTCTCCACCCGTGGGGACAATTTGTTGTTCATCCTCTTTGGTTGTCAAACATGGATGCACTGGTGGAATTATATATACACTTGATTGCTCATATTCTTCATGGATCTCCTAAAGATCTATGGACTTCGTTGTACAAGAGTCTACCACATCATTAGGAAGAATTTCCTCCTTCCTTTCCCATTGTACTTATAAGTTCTTGTCAAGCTCACTAATTATCACTGACTTGTTCTGCAAGTCTTTGAATAACATTGTGTTGCTTCTCACTATTTGTACTTGACCACTTAGATCCTTTATGGGTGTTCTCTTGAAAATGAATGAGCCCAACCATAGACAGATCCCCATGATCTGAAGGATTCTCTAACTGTTATGCCCTTGTTGCCTCCTTTCTATCACCTGAGCATGAATAGTTAGGTGCCCAAGCTCCCTTGCAGATAAACCATAGTCCTCTCCTTCTTAGTTCATTCTTACTAGATGTTTTACTTCCTTTGTTCTTGCTTGCTCCATCAATCCTCTTTAGATCCTTCTTAGTCAACACCCTTCTGATAAATTTTATGTTTTATATGAACAACTTTTCGACTAGATCATAGGCGGATAGTGATACAACTAGTTCCTTTCTCCAAATGGTCAACAATTTGGATCTTATTATCTTGCATATGTCAGCATCTTCTTTTAAGAACAAGGGCACAATATTTTGCATGCTTGTTTTGACATGATCGAGATGAGCTGATTTAATGCGTAAAAGGTCTATAGCAAATGAAGGATCAATTTGTCGCATTCCAAATTCAACATAAAGGTGCGAAAGCTAAACTTTGCCATGAGTTGTAGAATTTTGCGCCACTTCTGAAATATAGGAAGCATCATGTTGTTCAACCCTTAAAGGGTTTCCACTATCAACTGCAATATCTCCCTCATGAGATCATTACTATAAGGTGGTAGAGGTGATGTTAAAGCTATGCTTTTACTAAGACAAGAGACAAATGTGACCCTAAATTCTTCACAAAGATGCTCCTAGAGTTTGGGTTTTATCAACACAAGCATGGATGGCTTGAGGGCCCAACTGAGTTTGTTCCATTCTGGCTACGCCACCTTGGATAAACATGTTTAATTCCTCCAACTTATGAAGGTCTATAACTGTCTTCATTCATTTCAATTCAAATCCAGATACAAAGAGCTTAGCCCCTCTTCCTTGTCGTTTCTTCACTTCCATTGGTGCTTCTGCTGTAGACTGACATGGACTCTTTTCAAAAATAGTCTATTGCTTTGACCATTATTTTGGTCTAAAGAGTTGTTGGTGTGTAAAGGACCATATATTTTCACTAGTTAGTTGAGAAGTTTTTGGTTGTTATCTAAAGTATCTTACAAACGACGCATCTTCTTACATACTAAAGCAGGAAAATATGCAGGGATATACTAATTCTTCATAAAGAGATTACATCAATAATAAATATTCTGTTAATCATGCCTTTCCACATATTTCACTTCAACAAATTTGACCAAAAATACTATAATCACCTCAAATATAAATGATTTTCCGAGTTTTTTTAATATACAACCAAACCCCGTTTTCCAAACACAAATTAAACTCTCCTTTCATTTCCCCTCTCTCTCTTTTTTTTTTAATATTTCAGTGGAAAGACAAAAAAGTTACATTAACACTTCAAGAAAGCAATCTTGTTGTATAAATACTTGCTGCATGCTGGAATATATCAGTCCACCTAGCCATAATAAATTATTGACTCTTTTTACAACGTACCACCTTTCGCTATCTTCAGGGTAAATGAGACGGTCATGGATACAACGTGTAGGGAGCACTTCTTTAACGAATCCTTTACCTAATCGTAAGAACAAATGCTCGACTACTCTCGTGTATCCACGCTTACCCAAACCTCAACCTTCAAGATCCCATGTGCCCACGACCCTCTCGACCTTTACGCCCGTACTTGGCTCATGTGCCCCTCCAAGTATCGTTCTGGCCTCTTTAGCCTCAAACTGGAAGGATTGAACCCCACATTAGATATTACTTTCAGCCTTCAGATCCGAGAACAAAACTGACCTCTCTGAAAACGTCCTGCTTCTGGCACCAAACTGAAATAATCGGCCTCCTGGAACTCATTGCAAATTTGACCTACTTTGGGAGACAATCTCGGCTGAGAAAAGTTTGGAACTTAGCTCCAAAATTTCAAGGAAAACGCACTTGCAAGTTTACCTTTAATAATATTACTCCACGGCCCCTAATCGAATTCCCCACAATCTGCAGCAACATGGCTTCGGTCTACCAAAAGCCCTGGATGTGTTTGGATTTGGGAACTTGAATTAAACCTTGGCCCTAAATATTTTCACCACCCCCTTGAAATAATAATACTCTACATCTTTAAAAGAAATAATGCCGCCACGCTAAATGTATAATTCTCAGTCCTTTAAAGTCTTAATGCTCACTGACCCTTTTTAATGAAAAAAATTAGGCCTTTTCAAATAAACTTGGCTTAAAATAATATTTGGCCTTAAAAAAATGAACTCCTAGGCCTTTTAAAACCCTATGAATTTGGTTAAGAAATATTTAGCCTCTTCGTAATAAACCCTTAAATCACCCCACTTTTATGGAAAACAATTCCTTCTATTAAAAAAAATGGGTGTGGGCTTCTCCAAAGATCACTTTGCAGAACATTAAATTTTGGAAAACGAAATTTCCAATATTAAGTTAATTAGGGTGACTATAGAAAACCTTACTAGATTCTAGGTAAAGTGATTTTGGATAATCACTCAAGGCTAGTTTTTTCTAAATCTCTTAATTTCTTTATGAAGCTATTTTATAATAAAATTCTTGGATGGGAGGAAAACCATCTCTCGTATAAACATGTAAAATTTTAATGGATTTAGTACACTTTAGTGTTCTAATTAAAGTAATATTTCAACAAGAACAAGAACACTAAAAGATCGGGAAACACAATCACTTTATTTAACTAATCATAATACACACCATAATGATTAACATAGAAAACCCTTGCCAATGGCATGCAAGGTTGCTTATCAATTGAGAAATCAAAGACATTGAAGCACAATCATGGACTCTCGATGGATCCACCAGAAAAATTTCACCAACGATTTTTCACCTCGGGATAAAAGTAGAACCGACTTCTCATCTCTCGGATCAAAGTAGAACTGGTTTTGCCAAGTTCTGAACAAAGACAAAATAGATACACAACTCAAGACGATCCAAATGCTTAGCTCTTATCCCGTTTTATAGGATTGATGGATTCTAAAGAAACCTTATTTTATCATTTCTTTTGAAAAATAAAGGCAAATACCCTAAGTAGATTTTCCCATTTATATAAAGAAAAGAGAATATTAGATATTATATATGTGTATAAATTAAAATAGTTTATTATAATAAATAAATATTATGGTATTAATATAAGTGAATAGTTAATAAATATATAACTTTTCTTTTTTATTTTTAGATATTATATTATATTAATATTTATTTTTTATTAATTTGCCAATAGGCTTTAAATGAAAGGAGGCTTGTTGACCTTTTTTTTCTTTTCTTTTCTAATTGATGGTCTAGATTGATTCTTAAGGGATTCTCAGCATATGATTCTTCTTAATGTTTATCGATGGTTGTAGTCCCTCAGCATATGATTCTTCTTAATGTTTATCAATGGGTATTACGGAGTTTGTTAGGTTGCATTGTCTTTTAATAAATTTAAAAAATTATATTAGTGCAACATGGCTCCTCACCCACCAATTTCCTAAGGATTTGAGATTATTCCAATTCTAATAAGTTCCTCATTATTATTTATAACATTCATTTATATATAAGAAAAATTTATTTAGCAAAATCGTCCATTACTTTTAATAATTTAAAAAATTAAGCTCCCTACCCACCAATTTCATAGGGATTTGTGATTATTCCAATCCTCATAATTTCCTCATATATTAGGCTCCCCACCCACCAATTTCATAGGGATTTGTGATTATTCCAATCCTCATAATTTCCTCATATATGGTAGATGTCTAGGTGTGATGTAAGTATGTAAATTTTTTTAAATGTAGGCTTAATTGAAAAAAAGAAGTTAAAAGTGATATCAGAGATCATGCAAACATTTAAATTTTGGTTCAATTAATAATAAAAAGTTAAAGCAATAAAAATAATAAAATTTAATTTGTTATATTTTGATTTAGTTATTAACTTGTGAATAGGCTTTGTTAAAATACCATGGGCCAATACCATGGCTTATCAATACCATATGCCTAAAAAGCATAGCTTATTTCACAACCAAATTATTTTATAACAATAGGACAAGATTCTTAATCATGGATATTCATCCCTACCAGAATATTTTATAACAATGTGACAAGATTCTTAACCATGGATATTCACCCCCACTTTACCGTGGATATTATTAACTTGTAAAAACTAGGCTTTGTTACAGTATTAGCCATAGATATAGGCTTTGTTACAATACCATGGGCCAATACCATGGCTTATCAATACCACATGCCCAAAAAGCATAACCTATTTCATAATCAAAATGTTTTATAACAATATCACAAGATTCTTAACCATGGATATTCACCCCCACTTTGTCATTGATATTATGACTTGTGAATAGGCTTTCTTACAATACCATGGGATAATACCATGACTTATCACTGCCACATGCCAAAAAATCATAACTTATTTCACAATCAAAACATTTTATCTATTTTTTTAAGGTCATAGCCGAGCCAGACACCAAATCGGTGTATGAGACCCCCTTGTGTTTATCCATTTTTGACCCCCTTGCAAGCCATACACCAAATTTCGATGTATGAGACCCCCTTGTGTTTATCCATTTTTGACCCCCTTGCAAGCCATA
>APFE031574326.1:37365-49513 GCA_000404065.3 Pinus taeda | reverse complement strand
CCTGCATGGCCAACTGGGCAATGGAAGCTTTGCAATGTCAGCAACCAGCCAAGCCATATGCCTTATACCTTAAAGATCAATGGTTGTAGTTCCAGATTAACAACTTGGCCCAAAGGGGCACCATTCCATTTCAAAATTACCATCAATTCATGGCCTTGTGTGACAGTAGCTCGGTAGAGGATAAGGCCAAATTATCAAAGTTCTATTTACACAATATGGCCCTTCCTAACATGAATCTGTGGGACCCAAATGCTGCAGTGGGAGATGTGCAACTTATGGCCATGGCCTCTTCGTTAAAGCACGAGGAAAAAACAGCAACAGAGATCCGAAATCTCATGAATAGGGAGCTAGGGGAGCCACTCATGATCAGAGCAGAGCCGGAATATCCCTCAGCTTTGATATATGCCCACCATCACTTGGCCAATAACCCTCAGGCTCTACCAGACTACATTGAACGACAAGCTCAAGCTATTGCCCATTTCGAGGACATGGAAAGACTGCTGGGGGATAACTGCATGCATGCTTGCACAAGAAGGTGCAACACACTGTCCCACATTCTGAAAATGAGATAATAACACACCCCATCAAGGATTTGGGAAGCCTTGGCAAGAGTACCCTTCTATAAGAAGTCAATGCAAACTCTACAGGCCAGCTGGATCGGCCTAAAGTACAGTCCTCCCTTGCTCTTAGGACTGCTAGAAGGAGTCAAAGAAGAAGAGGAACACAGGCAGTGGGAGGAAGTAGAAAGAAAAGGAGGATTTCATGACAAGGAAGAATACATCACCTCGGAATCCTAGGATGTGAGAGAGGTGGTCAAAGCAATCAAGGATGATGAGTTGGATTAGTTGCTCAGAGGATGAGCAACCCATTTAGCAGGGGGTCATGATGAGCCCCAAAATTGGATAACTTACTGGGCTCATTTTTCCTAATTGTTCTTCATCAATCCACCATTTTTCATAGTTCATGCATGTTTTTAAGTATATTTATGCTAATTGAACGAATGAGGATAATCACTTTACCAAGAAGGCTAACACGTGGTTATTGCAGATTTTTGGACAACTTTTGGACTGAGGCCAAGTATTTATGAGCCAGATGACAGCCAAGCACATGGGAACAAGGGTGAGGATTCGTAGGAAGGGTGTCTCTTGCACTAAATGGCCCCTTCCTCGAATTCTCCACCCTCAGCTCCGAGTTCAACAGGCCACATAAAATGATTCCCAAGGCCAATCGAGCAGTTTTGTGAAAAGTGACTGTTTACTGGTTGTTTGAGCAGCCGAGCCCCCTGAGTCAAGGAGGGTTGTTGGGGGACCTCATAGTGTATAATAAGGAAGGCTTCCAGCCTTCGTATGTTACTTTTGGAACATTTGTATTGTGCACTCTAGTGCTGCTCTATTTTTGCTCATTTCTGGAGCTTTTGTTGTAAACATTTCGGTGACATGGTCATTTTCTGAATAATGGAGATCAGTTGCATTTTTCTTCAGTTCTAAGCTTCTTTCTAGGAGCCTGTAGCTCTTGGGGTTGGGCCCAACCCAAGTGCTAGGACCTCCTCTATGTACTGTTATATGTTTTTTGCTGCTTTTAATTAATTTTTGCTAGTAGGTTACAATCTTGTTTGGTCATTTAGATCATTTTTGCTGATAGAAATAGTTGCTCATGTTTTAAGTTGATTTAATAGGTTGGTAATAGAAAAGATATTCAAAAAGGGCTACCAAGCAACCCCTGATCTCACCTCTCCCTCCTTGGGACCATAAGTTGAGACCAAGGTGTCCTTGCTGCCATAAAAACACTATCTTGCTTCCTCATGCAATTTCTAGTGTTAAATGCTTAGTTGCAAAAGTTGGTTCCAGTTGTGATTACATGCTTAGATCCATTCTTGTTTGGTTTCCATAGTTGATTTACATGATTTTCTGCCAATAAACTTTTGTGTATCATGCTGATGGTTTCTAGGTCAAATTAGGTTAAAGTAGTTAAATTTTTGGTTTGCATAGTCTTTGTTTGATTAGTTTTGGGAAAAAAATGTGCAGAGTACCTTTGATGCCTCCTCATCTATCCTTACCCCATCTATGCAACATGCTTCGTCCTCTAACTCAGATTCTT
Source organism: Pinus taeda (assembly GCA_000404065.3). Taxonomy (NCBI): domain Eukaryota; kingdom Viridiplantae; phylum Streptophyta; class Pinopsida; order Pinales; family Pinaceae; genus Pinus; species Pinus taeda. The sequence continues at coordinate 47,416 of APFE031574326.1, read as the reverse complement.
GCCTCTCATTTGCCACGTTTTCTCACTTTGCCCTAGTTCCTACATTCGTGCGCGACATTACTTCTCCTATCTTCGAACCAGCCCAATCGCCTTAGCCACTCTCCATCCTCAATCACCAATCCCTAGACCTCCTCACACCCTTATCGCACCTCCATACCGACTTCTTCACCTTTCTTCCACCATCAACCCTTCAAAATTCCCTTTCGGAACATCCTGTAGAAACATCCTATAAAAGCTACAATACATCTTGTAGAACCCCTGCAGACTTCTTGTAGAAGCTCACAAAAGTGGTTTGTGGACAACTGATCATTGTTAAACTCTCTGGAAGGGTGTTAGGGACCCCTTAGGCTCTCTTCTCACCTTCCCAACCTCCTACAAGAATTTCCTTTCACCAATCCACCTCTGAACAAAAAAAATAGTTAAAGCACATGCATAATAATTCTGACAACTTACTCAGAAATACAAAAAGATGTTTTTTCCACATTTTACTGTAGAAGTAGCTTAGTCACATGCATTTTACCTTCCTATAAGTAAATGGAATCCATTTCCACTGCTTTCATCTCTTTTCTTGCATCGGTAGGGTTAGTTGGTAAAACTAGGGTTTGTTAGGGTTTGCATTTCCTTTCAGCTTCTTAGTTTCTTTCTGCAAGTAGATTATCTTCCTTTGAGTTAGCTTTTGTCCATCAGTTAAAAGCTTCTTCTAAGAGCTCATAGAAGTTGGCTTAAGCTCCTAGTGGACTTGTGCCAGCTAGTCAAGTGATAGCCGTGGCAAGAGCTAGTACTTGTGCATACAGCGTTGTCACTTCCGAGTTTGTTACGAACTACCAGGTTGATAAAAGTAAAGAAGGGAGTCCCAAGAGTTGAAGCATTATTGATACAACACTGGATCCCACCATAAGATGATGTATTCTTCCCTCACAAGTTCAACTATGAAAGTATCTAAGCTTCAAGCATCATTAGAAAATATTCAATCTCAGTTGAAAATAGAAGAAATATCTTCCTTAGCTAAATATACAAGGATGAAATCTTTAGAGGATTTAGTGGTAAATATGGGATATGATCCCACCAATTTTAATGCAGCAGAAGAGGTAAGCATGAGAAAGAATGTTAGCATAGTTTCTTTGAGAAAACAACTTAAGCTTCCTTCTACAGAAGATCTACAAACTACATAAATAGGAGAACTAGAAAAGGATAAGGAAAACATGTTCAAAATCACAATTGAATAGAATGCACAAATAGAAAAATGGAAACTGAGATTGAAAAGTTTTTAAAGGAAAATGAGCAACAGGGAACCCAAGACAATTTTTTTTCTCTTTCAGTAGTTCTAGTGACAACAATGCCAGTTACAACTACAACAAAAACAACATCTACATCAACAACCATTTCAACAGTGGGAACTCAATAAACTGATTCAGCAACAGATTTTGCAAAAGAAATTGAAGATTTATCAATTAAGGGCCAGGAAATTGAGAAGTTAATAACTCATCTTAATAATTTACAAGAACAAAAATTAAATATTCTTCATGTATATTTAGCTGAGTTACAAATGACACGAAGGCTTACACAAAGAATTGAATTCTTAGAAGACCAATATGTCATAGATGAAACCATTACACACGCTAAGGAGAGTATCTTGATGGAAATAAGTGAGGCCATAACTGATATATGGCCTTCAATTGAGATAATATTTGATCAATATGAACTAGTGTAGAGAGCCAAAGAAGTAATAGCAGATGTGAAAAAGGAATTGGGTTTAAAACTAGGAAAAGAAAATACATTGACAAGGGTTTTGAATTCCAAAACCAAAGATGAACTGGAAGAATATAACATAGAGGATAGAACATAGACTATTTTGGAAGTGAGAAGGATTCTCAATAAAAAAAAATGATGTCGCAACTGGAAAACAAGTGCCATAGCCTCGAATAAAGTATCCAAAGGTTTCACAAAAAATTCTTTGGGTTAGATTAAAAAGGATTGCCTGGATTAAAGTAAATTGGAGATACATTGATTGATCTAGAGAAATATCAAAGGAAATGATTTTCAACTGCCGTGGATAAATCTAGATTTCCAAATATTAAAGGTACAATCATAGGTAAATCATTTATGGAAGGCCTCAGTTATGATTTATTAATCAAGCATGAGATACATCATTTAATTTTGGTTAAACCAACTTTCCAAAAATACACTGAGGTAGATGAAACATTTAGAAAAATTGTCAAATATACAATTCCAGATGAAGAAAGGTGGGAAGAGCTATGTGAGTTATTGGGGTAAATGAGCCAACAGTCATCAACAACAGAGTAGTAGATTAATCAGCACACATGAGCACCAGAAATTCTCGAATGTAGTGACAACACCTTCAATTGTTTTATTTCCTTATGTTTCTGCACTATTCTTTTAAAAAATGTTTTTAGATATTTTCAAATAGTTTTAGATATTTAAGTCTAGATATTTGGGGAAAAAATTCTATAAATATTCCCAAAATCGAATTGTAAAGGGTTGAACCCTTGGGATAAGTTTTCTTGAGGAGAAGTACATGTATCTGAAGTTGTTAGATATCAATGAAAGGTTTCCGGATTTGCTTCAAACAACTTGTTATCTTTGTGAGTTCTTCTTAAGTTATTCATTTCATTTTGTTTTTTCTGCATGTATTTATTTGTATTAAAGAAATTTCAGTAAGATATAGCAAAATATCAATCTATCATAAATCCTGTGTGAAGTTATAACATATTAGAGAGATTAGTTTATTAGAATATCTGTCTAAGTTAACTCCTCTACATTAATTAATTGTCACTTCTTCATAAACTTAAATGCATTTTTTTTGGCAGTGAACATAGTTTACTAGCATATTTTTTCTTAATATAATTCTAAATATTCTGTTTGAATACTTAAAATTCATATCTTCTTAGAATTATTCATATCAAATAATTTTTAAATTAAAATCATTGTTTAGATGTAAAGAATCATCCCTTTCATTGTATTAAGATAATTTAGGATGCAGTACCTCTTTACATAGACTTAAAACATTGGCCATCTATAAATTAAAAACAAAAAAACATTTTAGATTGTCTGGCATAATTACGTAACCTAGAATTATCTTAGAGGACAACAGAAGTCATGAATGATGTGCATAGATTCAAGACGAACTTTGAGGGATGAACTTGTCATCTAGCCCTCCTTCTAGTGCCATAATTGTTGACAGTGCCTGAACCGCCAACATGTCAAGGGGATCTCTCCTGTAAAAAGTCCCAACTAGACCTCAGGCCGTTTGGAGTAGGAGTTCCAACAATGGGTAGGAAAGTAGTGCCTTGATCACAATAGGTTGCGGAGGTAAGTATGATATCTTTGGTCAGAAGCAAGTGTGTTACCTTGCAGCGAGTCAAGTGAGATGCATGGGGGCTCTAACACATGAAGGGGAAAATGAGGCATTTCACTTAGAAGCTTGTAATAGTATGCAACCTGAAAGGAGAACAGGAGCGAAATGACATCACAAGATGGAAGTGAAATAGTCCACAATCCAAAGTGACAAGTTAATCTGACAACACACCTTCAACAAGATTCATACGGTTTCATACAAAATAGTTCATACAAAAATGCATAAGTTAAGAAACATACATTTCTAAAGCAACCTGAATAGTCCAGCTACAGTAACAACATATGCATGAAATCTTGCTGGCTCAGTTATATTATCAAGTGCATGGTCCATCCATACATACACCATTGATAGCTACTAGCCCCAATAGTGGAACATTATAATCAACACACTTGCTCCTCCAAAAATGTGTACTCGCTCTATGATGTGGAGAAGCCAAGGCTCATCACAATACTCTCCAAACCTTCTCTAAGAAATCCCTAGCCAAAAGCTTGGTTCCGAAAACCCTATTCTATGACTTTTGAGGTTATATTTATAACAAACGGTAGAGTATTCCCCTTGTGAGTCTTTGAATACCCTCATGAATCTTCAAATTATTTACAAATAATTGATTTCATTACATAGTGACTATTCAAATTCCACTAATGACACTTGGAATTTCACTTACAACATATTTACAAATAATATAAGTTTTCCACATGTGCTCATGTGAGACAAAATAGGCTAGAGATAGCCTAACAAGATAAAACACTACGACTCCAAATTTTGGGTGAGGACCAACTCGACCACCTCCACTTGATGCTCCGCGGTAACATACTAATGCCAAGCTTGGTACTTTTTGATGATGTCCCCAAACTACTTGATAGTGTCTTTCTGATAACGAAACCTTGCCTTCATAGCTGTCAGGGATATGGTCTTGGAACCTGTGTTGACCTCTTGTTGAAGCATTGACTATGAAAGGACCACAAATGTACTTTTTCATGTTATGTGCACTCTGCTCCAAGTCATTGTCGATGGCCTCTTGCCTTAGCTACTCCATGTACTCATCAATCTCTAGTCAGACTTAGTTCTTGTCTTTAGCTTCACTGAGGGAACCAATTGACGGGATATTGTGCATTCCCACCATGAAATCCAAGCTTTTGTACAGCTGTACATATGAAGCATGTATGATGTCGATGAATGAATTGAGTTACCCATAGTTTTGGATCAACATCTGAACCTTTATTTTCTCTAGCACGACTTGTGGCTTCATCATCTTTTGCAAGTGAAGTGAGGCCCATTTGTACGATGTTGTCCACTCTTGCACAGGGGTGATCGCATTATGTATGTTCCTAAGAGTTTGAAAAAACGCCTTGTTCCACTGTTGCAAGCCATGCACATGGACAACTTCTTTGTGCATGGTTACAAATTCATCATAGATTTTCTACATGGTGGTCTCAAGTGTTGATACTACAGTGAGTATCACTTTCCTCATGTATGCCATTACGAAACCTGCACTCTTCTTTCTAGATTTTTTGCATTTTTTTTGGTTGCATGTAAGTTATTTTTTAATTGATCACTCTCAGCCAACAATTACTTGACATTGAAGGTTGTTTCCCCGGCATAGGCCAATATCCCTTCAGCAAGGGCGGTTGGATGATTCCTGATGTCTAGTACTATCACCCTTTTCTTCATAAATATAGGTGATACGTGATCATCCATAAAGTGCTTCCTTCATGCCTATCCAATATTCTTTTGAAACTCATCAAATTATAGATTGTACACATCCATCATTGGATCATCATCAAGGAGTGGAGCCTCTCCTTTCTCTCTTGATACTGGTTCTGAAACTGGAGGTGTCAGATACTAAGCGGTGGCCTCAGGTGCTCTTGGCATGAGGTCAGTGTCTTCATTCTGTGGCTCATGATCTAACTCATCATTCGTCTGCTCAATCAACCGCTCAATCTGCTGAGCCATTTCCCAATCCTGCATCTGGTCACTCTCTACCTCAGCTTCTACCTATTTTGACTCCTCAACCTGTATGGGTGATGTTTTCTCTATCATTGCACCTTACCTTTTTTCTTGTTCCTATTTATGATTTTCTTCTCTTTCTCTTCTTCTCAACACTTGTTCCTCCTTCAACTTCTTCTATGTCTCTTGCAAGTTCAATTTTTCTACCTACAAGCTCTGTTCTTTCTCTTCCTCTACTCTACTGTTGGTGTCCTCTACTTCCTTTTTCTTCCATTGCCAAAGCTTCCTGCATGAAGATTGAATACACTTTTACTCTGCATCTTTGTTCTCCATATATTATGTCAGCAACTTTCTCTTTGCACGATATTGTACTGGATTTCTACCTTCTGCTCCTGTTGTTGGACTTGTTGCCATGTTAGTTTTGACTCATTTTCTATGGACAATTGAGTGTTTGCACATATCGGAAAGTTAATTGGAACTTGCTCAACTACTTCCCTAGTACTGCTTCGAGTTATCTTTCTTGAAGCAACTCTCGTGCCATGGTATAGTTCCCGCTGGAGAGAAGTGCTTCACAAGTGTGGTACCTATGGGACATAAAGGACACTCATGGAAAGAAAACATTAGCTCTTACAAATCTAACTTCACAGCATGATCAAGCAGCAATCGAGGCATCTAATGAGGGGGATTGCACAATTTTTACTTGTAGGGGTGACTTTCTGTCTGTGGGAACTATGCACTATGAATTCCCAATATTCAATATGAAAGCTTGATGATTGGAACTGCATAATGCGTAGTTCAATTTGGGGTAGAGCCTGGGAGAGACTACGCATTATGTAGTATTAATGACCAAGCTGGTAGACTGGCTCTTGGAATTATGCAGTGCATAGTTGGAGCTAGGCCAGGATAGCCTCTACACAATTCCTAAAGCCAAGGTAGAGGCCTTGAGCTGCTATATTACACAGTGCATGCAAGTGAATGTGAGATTCAATCAAGGGCAACCAAGATCTGCTTAAGGGGAGTGTGTAATCAAGCAAATCTGGAGGATGGTGTGATGCTGAATGAAGATCTGATTGAGTGATGATGCATGCAAGTAAAACAAGTGCATAGATCAATCAAACAAATGGAGAATGAAGAATGTGGAGAGAGTTTCCACAACAATGACCGTTAATGCAAAAATAGGGTAATGCATGCAACACTTGGGAAAGATAATGGAAAACTTGAAGCAATGCATCTATAAGATAAAACAAGTTAAAAGAACAATAGTCACGCAAAAAAACAAGTGAGACATCACTTTCACAAGCTAAACAAGCAAAAAGCAATAGAAAAGGTAGCAAAAGACGATAAAAGAAAAACTCACATGAAAAAGTGAAAATGATGCTCTGAAGGTTCCTTAATCTCCTCAGTAATGCTAGAGCTTGATGATTGAGTATAAAAATGATCTCTAGAGGCATCTACTACATCGAATTGAGAAAAATTGGAATTCATGACGCGCATGCTTGAGATAAAGGATAAAAGCAACACCTAACACAAACTTCTAAAGATAACATTATGCCACATTCAGAAAACCAATAATAAATCCGTACCTCCTAGGGATGCTTTTTTCTTTTCCGAGAAAAGATTTCATGCCTTTCCCAGAGAGATTGCATAGCTATGGGAAGGACTATGCAACCATTTGGCTTATGCACTAAGAAACTTCTGAGTAGAAATACTTATGCGCAATTTCTGGGTGGAGTGACTTTGGGCTACCTCTCATGCTCTTCACAATTACCTAGGTTAAGGCTGGCTATCAACTAGATCTATGCAATTCTAGAGCTGAAGGGTCACTACTAGCTTGGACTGCACAATTCCTGGGAGGAAGGATGGTTTCCTCAAGGATTGCGCAATTCATTAAGGAAAGCCTAGAAATGGGTTGAGATCATCTTGTCGGTTATAATGTAAAGAAAGTTAGAAAACACAAGCCATAAGTGGAAGATAAAGCTCAATCAAAGCACAAGTACCTAGGTCAATGTAAGATAAGTTGTTGATATTTTACGAGGGAGGCTCCAAAACGAAGCATAGGCAAAATTTTGGAGGGTGGTTGTAGCTGCTACAATAGGGATTTTCTTCAAAAGTACACTTTCCCTTGTCCAAATTTGATGATATTTATTTTGATTTTGGTCCTCTCTAAAAGAGGAATTCATTTCAATCATCATCTCCATCAAGTGAGCTATCTAAAGTGAATTTTGGCCCTAATTTCCAATTCTAACACCAAGAGCCTACCACATGGCCATCTAAAAGGCCATGTATGCCTACCATGTGTCATGATTTCAACATTCCATGTCGATAACCTTTTTGGGTCAAACGAACACTTCATCCATATCCCACATGGCATCTTCCACCTCAGCTTAAGTCATGGCCCCCACGGGGTCCCAAACCTCCATGCAAAACAATACTTTCTTGTTCAAAGAAGAAGTGGATTTTCTTTTCATGCCACTCATCAACAATGGAAAAGTTCCCACTCTTGGAAGGAACCATTTTCTCACCTTTGCAGTGTGCTGGAAAGTCTTGGCAGTAGACGACAAGCATTTTCCCATCCCTCACATTCAAATAACCACACCCATGTCTCTTGAAGCCCCTTGGAAACCTCGTGCAACAAGAAATCAATAATATGTGATATGTAATGGGGATTTATCTCATCCCCACACTACTGTAAACTATGCCCCTCCTACTAGTCTGTGACATTTTTCAAATAACATCTTTCTCCCTATCTCGTGGAGGTACATGTCCATTGCCCAGGATACAATGTATCCATCTCTGGATAGAAATTTCTCAACCTTCATAGGCTATGACTCTGTGCAAGTCTAGTAGGGCTCACTCACGTCGAATGCAATCTTGTTGTTTAATGACAGCTAGGCTTAGAAGCCGTTTGATTACTTGCAAGGTGACTCTTAGTGATGAGCAATGCTTACCACTATTACCGCAATAGGGATAAATGTGTCATTCCCATGCCAACGTTTCAGGAATTAAACATAACCATAGTAAGGGAAACCCAAATGTCAATATGCCCATGAACAAGCACAAGAATACGTTAAACTATAACTAAGTTTTAGCTGTGAATTTAGATACACAACATCCAATTAATCACATAATAGATCCAATAGGCATGATCAAATCCACTAACATAACATGCCACACATAGCTTCAACAATAGACTTTCACCGGTCCATAACTAAAATATATGAGTGATAGTCATGACACAACAATAATAAAAAATCACACATACTAACAATTAACTACACTCAATAAATAGCCATACATATCATGTAATCAACCTTGCACTGAGGAAAGCATCTACAGTTGCAGTGATTTACAAATCCTTCTTCAATCATAAGAACAATCACATATGCATATCATTAATGGAAACTAGGAATAATATCATTCCTCCATAGGCAATACTAATGCATTAATTGTTATAACCCATAACAACATCATTCAACATACATAACTCCACAAAAGTACAAGTGGATACATTTATTTGTATAGCTTAAGGACTCAAAATTGAGGGAAGGAATTCATCTCTCTACCCAATCATAGGTTATCTACACTATCATCTCTCTTATAGTTAACCACCCCAAAGTTGGATTTAGAGTCTGAGGTAATTACTCAAGAGAATTCTCACCAAGATTAGACTCAAAGAGCATAGTGCAGATATCTGTAACGAAAGAACTCGCTCTTTGGCCTTGGCTGAGCATGTAGGTAAAACTAATCACCATATATGCCTTGAGGACGCCAAGGTCATTGCCAATGAAGATCACCATTTCAAGCGGAAGGTTAGAGAAGCTATTGAAATCATAAAACACCCTTGAAACCTTAATAGGGATGGAGGCTTGGAAATTAGCAAAAATTGGAACTCCTTGCTCACCCCACAGGAATAATTCATCTATCCCTTCCTCTCCTCCCCCCCCCCTCCCTCTCCTTATCTTGGTTGTTCCTCTCTTAGTCAGGCTTCGCTTAGAACCATATGATTTGAGTCCTTTTATCTCTCCTTTAATCAAGGATAAATCCTCTTGATTCCTTATCATCATCCTTTAGCTTAATTCCTCAATAATTCCAAATAATATTACCTTTAATTATAATACACTAATTGAATAAGCTGCATAAAACTACTCGCAAATTAATTTTTTTATTATCATTCATTGATAATAATAAAAAACCTTACCAACATTAAGAACATAATCATATAACATAAGTTCTCGATAATACTTGTTACTAGGTTAAATGTAGAACTTAGTAACTAACTTGATCAATCAATAAAATAACATATAACTAATTGCTATATTTAATTTCAATACATTAGCAACATAATAGATTAATTAATTAATAATGTAAATCAATGAATAAACATAATAAATTAGCAACATAGTTAACTTTAGTATTTAATTATTTATAAATCAACCGAATTAATAAATTAATTCAAACAAACAACATGAAACCTTGCTCACAATACAATTTTTAGATTAATTAATGAGTAAAATAACAAACTTAGGATATAAATAATAATATAAATAATGGTAAATAATAACATAAATAATAAAATAAGTAATATAATATGAGTATATAGAACTTAGTAACTAACTTGATCAAGTAATAAAATAACATATAACTAATCTCTCTATTTGATTTTAGTAAATTAGCAACATAATAGATTAATAAATTAATAATGTAAAGCAATGAATAAACATAATAAAT
>APFE031574326.1:0-17259 GCA_000404065.3 Pinus taeda | reverse complement strand
ATTTTGATCCTAGTTTGTACAAGAGTATTGTAGGCAGCCTTATGTATTTAACAACAACTAGGCCTGACATTATGTATGTTGTTAGTTTAATTTCCAGATTCATGGAGAAGTCAAAGAAGGAACATTGACAGGCAGCAAAAAGAATTTTGAGGTATGTCAAAGGTACCAAAATGTTTGGAATTTTATATAGTCTCAGAACATTCAGATTTGGTTGGATACAATGACAGTGATTGGGCTAGAAGTGTTGATGATCGGAAAAACACTTCTGGTTATGTTTTTCATATGGGTTCAAGAGCCATTTCATGGGCTTCTAAGAAGCAGTCCATTGTAGCATTGTCTACAGCAGAGGCTGAATATGTGGCAGCTACAGCAGTAGCATGTCAAGCAGTTTGGATGAGAAGGATGTTGAGGAGCTTAGGCCAAGAGCAGGCAAAAGCGACAGTGATTTTTTGTGGCAATAGCGCAGCTATTGCATTGTCAAAGAATTCAGTGTTTCATAAGAGAACGAAACACATTGATACAAGGTTTCACTACATCAGAGAATTGGTGAACAATGGAGAAATTGTCCTAGAACATTGCAGGACTTAAGAACAGGTTGCAGACATCTTGACAAAGCCATTGGATCAGAAAAGCTTTGAATTTTTAAGGAAGTGTATGGGTATGACTGAATGCCCAGCAGTTGAAATTAAAGGGGAGTGTTGAAATCTAATTTCAACTGCGCACCTCAAAACCACCACAGCAAAACCACAAACCACCTTGATGCATATTGGACCGCTTTTGCGTGAAGGCAGTTTTCGTACACAAGAGCCCGATACAATATAGTGTTGACGTGTGGCTCTCCCCATACATCATCATCCCTGACATATCGGGTCATAAAGTTCAACATAAAAGTGGCTTTCGATATCTCTGTCCTTCGTCCGATCTACTACATCGCTCTCCACCGTTGATTGTTCAAAGCTGCATACGAGGCTGCAATAAATGTTACGTGGAGTAAAGTTCGGTTAAAAAGGCCTTCTGATATTCACCTCAACCGTTCGATTCCAGGAGGGCAAATCAATGGTTGACGGGCATCACAAACCTACATCAAATAAATATTGCGTGAAGTAAAATAAACTTTGGTTGACCGCCAGTTTTAATATTAATGCATTTAATGAATTTGTCATAGTTGTAGGTAAAAGATTTTAATTTTAATGTTACGGAGGTATGGCAAATTTAAAATAGGCATGGGCATATGTAAATGTTCTTAAATTTTAATGTTTTTTTTATGGGAGTATGGTCATGTACGCAAGGTAATTTTTTTTGGTGTTGTGGTTGCATACGCATAGTATGTTTTATGTTTTGGTTGAACATTCTGTAAAAAAGTTGGAGAACGCACAACAGTGCAGGAGCGAAGAAGTGAAGAAGTGAAGAAGAAAACTAGGGGGAAGCTTTTATCAGAAAAACCATGAATTGTTTCACACAGCAGTGAAAAGGGAACAGTAAGTTTTGGTGAATTTGTAGTTTTTCACACAGCAGTGTGTTGATCATTTTATTTCTTTTACAGCAGTAAATCCTTGTAATCTTTGTTTTCACACAGTGAATGTAAATGAAATTTTTACACACAGTGGTGTAAAATTTCGAATGAGACAGAGTAATTTTGTTGAAATGTTTTGGTGAATCCCTTTGAGTGAAAGAGGATAAATATGTATCAGTGAATTTATTTTAATGAATAGAAAATCTTTTATGGTGGTGCAATACTCTATTCTTCAGTAAAAAAATAAAAATTTCTTTAAGCTTCCCTGTGCACAAAAAGATCCTGGAGTAAAAGAAACAGAGCATTGCCTCTGTGTGCTTGAATTCTGTGTTTTTGAGATTTTGGCTGAAAAATCCCCAACATTACGGATGTGCTTGATAGAAGTTTATTTGCTGTTGGTGCGCTAAAGTGCAGGAAGCCTCCCCTTTCTAAATCATTGTCATAAGAAGAGGCCGTGCACAAATTCCATTCCACTGGTGAGCAAAGTGTTTTTACGTCTGGTTCTTGGTTGGGCCTTGGAATTTTACAGAGTTGAGGCTGCGAATTCAAATCCATAAATGTAAAATGTTGATCTCATTCTTGTCAGGCATAGACTGGTGGGGAATGAAGTTCTCCCAAAAAGCGACAGATAATTCGTACCTCCATCCTGTGACGAGGTTCTCTTGCCCGGCACCAGGGCAGTTCAATTCTTTGAAAGTTTGTTGCTGGAGTTTTCATCTATCCAGTTTGCAACTTTTCTGATTTAGATATTTTTTTAGGTGGAATTTGCTTCCTCTTCAAATTAAATTCAGTTGCAGTGAAACTCGCTGAATGAAGAGTTGTGTATTTCAGTGGTGGTCGGAAGCTCACTACTTCCAGTTTGCAACTTTTCTGATTTAGATATTTTTTTAGGTGGAATTTGCTTCCTCATCAAATTAAATTCAGTTGCAGTGAAACTCGCTGAATGAAGAGTTGTGTATTTCAGTGGTGGTCGGAAGCTCACTACTTTGTGAATGATCAATTACTTTTTCTTTCAACTTTAATTTTGTAACAGTGCCCCTTCCATTATATTACGTGTATTTATGGTGTTGATGTGTCTTCTTATTAAATTATCTTTTTCATTCCTTTAAGTTGTAATAATCATTTTTATCGCTGGTATGTAGTTTTGTAGTTTGCCCTATTTGAAATGTTATTTTCATTAAACTTTACATTTAATCTTTATTGACTAGTAGATAATCTTCTGTTTTGTGTATATATTTAGTGTAAATGATTTGTTATTTCAATGGTTATCACAATGATTTAATATGGAGATGATGGTATAAGGTTATATAATATTTTGCAATAAATAAATAGATGTTAAAATAATTTAATTACTTTTGTTTGGGGAGTTGGTTAAACTTAGAGAATTTGTTAATTAAATGATTGAGTATTTGAGTATTGAGTCAAGTCTAATTAAGTGATAGACAATTTTTTGTGTGTGTAAGTGCATGTGCATGCATGTCAAGATATTTTAAGCAAATAATTAATTGGAAAAGGATAAATACCTTTCATCTGTTCATTGTAAGCATCATATCTTGTGTGATCAATAGAGAAATTTATGTGTGAATTATTTTTTCTTTCTCTCCTTCACCTTTTCAACAAATTGGTATCAAAAGAAAATAGATTAACAGCCATCCCTATGGAAATAGAAATCTATTTTTTCCCTTTTGATTTAAGCATTAACGCATCTTAGAGTTATACACGGCGCTATAACCCGTTCAAGCGCAAGAGAGAGCCGCGTTAACAGTCAAAAACTTAGCGCGGTTTCAACGCACCCGGGTTCCGTGAAATTTTACAACGTTAAAGCATTAATGCTTGCTCCCGATCGTGCGACGGGTTATTCGCATGTTGTCATCACGCGAGACGCGTTAATCAACCACAAATTGTGAAGTCAAAGCTTTTTAAACTCACGTGGAGTAATAAGGTTTATGATATTCATACAAATTTTGTAAGGTTCACGTCAAGGTTTTTATGAGATTTTTTTATAAGTGTGAACATGAGTTTTTTGATTAAAGTTTTATAAAAGTAGTGAAAACTTTTTGTTTATATATATAGTATTTTTTATAACATAATAATAAGTTGTGGAAAATATTATTTTTAAGTTTTTCAAATGGGATTTGTTTTTATAAAAGAAGAAATTTAGAGTTTTTTAAAGAGAGAATTTTCGATAAAGATGGCTTTTTCAAATTTCCAGCTTTAGTTCCGATGGTTTATAGAGAAATATTATCATGTGTAGGCTATTAATATGGCGACCGCATTGCACGCTCATGATATTTGGGATTATATCAAGTTTGGATTTTTAGAACCAAAGGATGAAGCAAGAGAACGAGCTCTCAATAATAAAAAGAAAGATCACTAGAAGAAAGACAAGAAGAATGCAAAAGCATTGCAGCTTATCCAACAGAAATTGGACACAACAATGTTTTAGAAGATTATGATCATGTCTTTAAAAAAAGTAGCATGGGATATTTTGGCAACAAACTATACAAGTATGGCCAAAGTCAATATTGTTAAGTTGCAAAATACTAGGAGAGATTTTGAGAGTCTGCAGATGAAAGAAATAAGGGACATTGATTCTTTCATGAATCGGGTCATAAATGTCATAAATCAGTTAAAGATTATGGTAAAGATATTAAAGATCAAACAGTGGCTAAGAAAGTCCTTAGATCTTTGTCTACCAAATTTGATATTGCGGTAGCAGTGATTGAAGAAACCAAAGATTTGGCATCCTTGACAATTGATTATTTCATGGGATCACTTCTATCGCATGAGGCAAGGATAGACAGAAATAAGGATTCCACTTTAAAGACCACTTTCAAAAGTCAGGCTTCTATTTCAATACACAAAGGTCGAGGCAGAAGTAGATTGAGAGGTAGAGGGCAAAGCGGAAGATATGGTAGTCAGGAAGATGGCCGAAAAAAGCATGAACATGAAAGTGGAAGCAACTACAAAAGCTTCAACAATAATCAAAGAGTTGAAAAATCAAAGGTGAGATGTTATTATTGTAATAAATTTGGTCACTATGCTCGTGATTGTCAGAAAAGGATAGCTTATCAAGTGAACAAGAGAACTAATATCAATATAGAGAGTACTAACTCCATATTCCTAGCTTTCCATACCATGCATGAAACTTCTGCTAGTGTGTGGTTGTTAAACAGTGGTTGCAGTAACCACATGATAGGCAACAAGGATTTGGTTGCAAATTTCGATCAATCTGTGAAAAAAAAAAGGTAAAGTTGGGGACTGAAAAGACTGTGGAACTAGATGGAAAAGGAGTAGTCAATATTCTGACCAAGAAAGGGGAGTCGAAGACAATATCAGAGGTATATTATGTTCCTAGTCTTAGACAATTTGATAAGTGTTGGTCAATTGACACATAAAGGATACAAAGTTATTTTTCAAGGTCAAGATGTGTTATCTATGACAAGCCCCCAAGCAATCAGCTTATAGCAAAGGTGCAGATGACGAGGAACATAATCTTTCCTCTAATTTTGAATTTCAGTGGTCAGCAGAATTAGATGCTTAGAGGATTACCTCCCATCAAAGAACCTAATATTACTTATGGTTGTTGCATCTTAGGAAAGCAACAACATGAAAGTTTTTGAAAGGGAGTTGCATATAGAGAAAAGAAACCTCTTGAGCTAGTGCATACAGACTTGTGTGGAGCTAGGAGGACACAGTCAATTGGTGGAAGATGCCACTTCCTCACTTTCATTGATGGTTATAGTAGAAAGACTTGGGTTTACTTCTTGAAGCATAAGTTTGAAACTTTTGCAAAGTTCAAGGAATTCAAAGCATTAGGAGAGAACCAAAGTGATCAGCAAATCTAGGTATTGAGGTTAGATCGTGGTGGAGAATATGACTCAAAGGCATTCCATGATTACTCCAAACAACATGGAATCAGAAGACAATTTACAAGAAGGTACATATCGCAGCAGAATGATGTAGCACAGAGAAAGAACAGGACAATTATGAACATGGGAAGAAGCATGCTGAAAGGAAAAAACTTGTCTAATGAGTATTGGGTAGAAGCAGTTGCATGTGCTATTTATGCGATCAACAGATATCCTACAAAGAGTGTGATGAAAAGAGTATGAAAACAAGCATGGTCAGGTATGTTGTTGGGTGCGGGATCCCCCAAGGGAAGTTTTGGGGCTAAAACCTCGGATTTTGGTCATAAATTGTATCTTTGATGTAAAGACTCTGCATTTTGTGGGCACAAAGTGCGTAGCTTGTAAATTAGGCATAGGTTTGTTCACCCTTAATTTTGTAATGTAATGTCAGCTATAGAGATATACCCATGGTCCACAAACCATGGGATTGTATAAATAGAGTGAGGATCTAAGTGGTTAAGACATCGAATCAATTGAATGATCATGGAATAAAAGCACAATAGAAGATCTAAAGTAAAATTCGAGTCTCTAGGTTGTAGGGTAGGAGAAGGCTCTCTAGTTGAGTGTGCAGAGGCCTAGTAGTCTGTAGTTGAGTGCGTAGGGCGAGCCGAGTCTGTAACTATTGAAGAATTAATAAAGAGAAGTTTTACATCAATACTGTGTATTTATTTCCTGTTTTATCTATCGAATATATTGGGTATAAATGGCATTTCTGTTGTCTATATGGTGCGCGAACATATATAACTGTGCAAATTAAGTAAATGTCAATTAAAGTATTTGTTTACGTGAAGCTGACTAACATCTATAAGAAGACAATTAAGATACATGGTGTAACATGGGGAAATAGCGCGAATCACTGTCGTAGTGGTGTGAAATCACCTCAGACCCTCGTTAGGGCTGCGCGAAGGAAAATTAAGTAGATCACAAGGGTATCAGAGGTCAGAAGAGCGTGCAAAGTAACCTACGTGAAGGTAGGCATAGTTGGACTAAATCAACCCTCAGACATCTCAAGGGTGCGGAAACTTGGTTCTAGCATCCCCCCATACTGCTTTGGTGAGACTTCAGTTCGCACTTCGTTGATTGATGTCGAAAGGGCTAGTAGTGTAGGGATTTGTTTGGCTAATTAACTCCAAACCTGGGTCAGACCCCATCAAGCCAACAAATGGTTCTGTTGCCGGGACCGAAATCTGCATAGAGATGTCTAATGTCGTATCATTGGAATCCAACTAAGAAGGAAATTCAAGGATGGTTGGATAGAAGAATTGAGTTTGTGGTGGAGTAGAACAGGAACCCGCAACTGATAAAATAAGAGCGGTTGGACTGCTACCTGTACACAAAGATCTAGGAAGTCTTCTTCTCGTCTTTCCCTACTAAGCTTTACGAGTGGATCACAAAGCTAGCAGACAGCCAAGGAAGGTGGAAAGTCAACAATCCTATTGTGTGGACCCCAGAATTAGTGAAAATATTAGAAGCATCGGAGGATAAGATTGCATGTGCCATTTATCATTGGCTCCATCATATTATATGAGGATTCATTACTAAGTTCCTGGTTGACACCTCAGTCAGCTATAGTGAGGTAGAGCAACGCTTTCTCAAGGGACCGCGAAGTAAGTATGTTAAGTCTTTGAATACTTAGATTAAAATGACGCTTTGCAAAAAGAGGGTTATGCAGTTACCTTGATGTTTGGGGCTATGTGAAGTGGAAAAACTTACAGGAAGAAAACAAATAAGGGACGAGAAACTAGCCCCTTGATTTCACCTCCGCGAGGAGATGAGGAAGAGCTCGCGAAAGTCTCACCACGAAGTGAGATCCATCTGATAAGGCAAAGAATTCCATGAATACCACCCCCTCCCACACCACCACTAGCTTCACCACCATCACCTCCATATTCACCTGTACCACCTCCAACACCACAGTGATTTAATATGGTAAGCACGATAAAGTTGCATGTGTTCAAGGGAGTGGGAAATGAGGATCCAGACCAATTTTGGTTCATCGTATGAGTCATATGGGAAGCATAAGGAGTTACAGATGACAATATAAAGAAAGCAGCACTGGTTAGCGCCCTATAAGACCGTGCATTGACTTCGAATATTAAGTACTCCAATGATAATCCAAATGCGGGAATCATAGATATCCAAGTAGCACTAAACAGAGAATTTATGAGGCTGAAGTCTGAATCACAGTCAATCATTGGGTTCAAAGAGATCACATTGATACTAGGCGAGACTCCTTGGGAGATGGATCAGAGATTGAAATGCATGATTCGCGAAGCTAATATGAATCTGACGGATGGGAAACATCATGAATGGTTTGTATCATCGCTAACACCACATCTGAGGAGTGCATTGTTGCAGTAGAAATTAACGACTCAATCAGAGGCCTTAGAGATTGCGATGAGGCTACATGAGACCCTGATCCAGGATCCTAACTTGGGAGTTCAGCAGATCCATGTGCAGCTGAAGAATTTATGCTTGGAAATGCAGAGTTTGAAACAAGATAGGACAACTTGACCAGAAGTGCGCAAAGAGGTGTGGTGCGTAAAATGCAAAGGTCAAGGTCATGGCAAGGACCACTACCCAGTTTTTACTAATTACCTTGCACGAGGAAGACTAATGCCATTAAGGCCAGAAGCACAAGCAGGACCTAGCACGATGCCTGCTTTGTGGTGTGTGATTTATCAAATAGGAGGAAAACACGCAACAGAAAATTGCCATTTGTTACAGAAGTATACACAAAATTCATAATAATTGTTCTGTAACTTTTGTAGGTCGGTGGGACAGGATGAGCGCATTTGTAGGAGCTATGAGTTGATGATCAATAGAACTCCCACCTATAGAGTTTAAGCCGAATTGTGGCCCCTAGACCAGGATGCAAGATTGGTGCGAATAGGATTTCAAGGGTGTGGACGAGGCCGAGGTAGAGGAGGACCTGGAAGAGGTCGCGATCAGTTGATATGCTACAATTGCAGATAGCCAGGACATTATGCCCACGATTGTACGAATCTGTCGTGGCCGTCATGTTTATATTACACCTTGTTTGGTCATGAGACAGAATATTTTCTTACGCTGATATCTAGGATATGCAACAAAGGAGCGCTACCACCTCCCCTGATTCAGAACTTGTAGATGATGAGGTATGAACTGCGAGAGGAAGATCCAAATGTGAACATAGTTCTCCGAAGTGGAATCGCAACGGGATATGATAAGGGAAAATAGACAGAACATAGTACTAGGGTTCGCAAAGTGCCGATGAAAGAAGCAAAGTTTGACTTGGCGCGCACTTGGGAAACCTTCATGGAAGCCAGGAAGAGCTTCACTGAGGCGTCCACTTTAGGAAGCAAATATAGACTGAAGTTAGAGATGGATCCATCCATGCTCACAACATTCTTGGAAACATGTATGAAGTTACAGTACAATAGTAAAGGTGTAAAAGGGTTACAAGAACTCATTAGTAGATGCGCTAGGACCGAGCTATGAGAACTGTACATGGTCAAGATGATCAGAAAGCATAAGACAAGAGCAGGAAGAGAAATGAGGTTAACCATGCAAATTGGAGAATATGAAATGGATTAAATAATTATGGATTTAGGATCGAATGTGAATGCTCTATCGAAGTAGACATGGGAGCGAATGGGGATACCTGTGCTACAATGGTCTCTTATTCAGCTCCGAATGGAAAACCAACAAAAGATAATACCCATGGGGTGATTGCAGGCAATCACTGTGGACATTGAGGGAGTGAGCGTTCTAGCAGACTTTGAAGTGATAGAGATTGTTAATGACAAAAATCCCTACCCCACACTATTAGGAATTGATTGGGCCACTGACATGAACGAGGTGATTAATCTGAAGAAGTGCAAGATGATTTTTGAAAAAAAGTCACTAGCGTAGTTATACCTCTGGACCCTGCTGAAAGATCACGCTATACAGAGCCAATGCATGACTATGAAAGTGATAATTATTTGGATTGCATCTATAAGATAACAACATGAAACCAGGACTAGGTGAATCCCACTGCGGATGGATGACTTGCATGGGACCGCGAGAGCTCCTTTACTTCGGATTCGGTTGAGGAGACAGAGCGGTGGCAAGAATCAGTTACATGAGGTAACTATGCTTAATTGTAATATGATGACATGGTCATTGTGCTGCGTATCAATAGAATTAAGAGACCTACCTACTTATGATGGCTTATGTGAGGTAGATACCTTCTTGAATAAATTTGGACGGGAGGTGTCGGAAAAGCAACGCTTCTAGGCCTTGAATTAGGTATTGTGTGCCATGCCCACAAGGTGGTGAGGTATGCATAAAGGGAGCTTTGACGACTGGTGCGAGTGTATGGGAATGATGTGCTTATGATTTGGGAAGCCTAGGGTGTCATTGACAAACCAGTACAATGGACAAGATGATCCGTGCATGCATCTGGCCAAATAGACGCAGGACTATGGGGAAAAGCCACAACCTGAGTGGGTACACTTGTTTTGACATACCTTGGATTTTATACCAATGAATTGGTATGTAGAAACAGAGCTCCACCACGGGATAGGTGAATGGAATTTTCTACGCAATGGGTTCGTGATGACCTTCAATTTTGAGGATGAGTGGGACAACATTGATGAAGCGCTACAAGAGGTAAAATTAGTCATTTTTAGGATACCACAAGAGCCTGTAGAATCGATTCAGCCTAAATGAGCTACTCAACTAGGTTGTGCGCTGGAATTTTATAATGTAATTGCTAAAGAAGAAGATGAATATTAGAGGAAAGTTCACATTCTAGAGACGAAAGGCCACCGTGAGGTTCAGGGACCACAGATTGAGAACCCTAACCTGACATAACCGTGTTGGTGAAGACTAAGCAGGTGAATATTGATACGGAGGTGGAACCTAAATTTAAGAAGATTTGAGACTATTGAGATAGCCCGATGGTGGACAAGGTCGCTGAATTAGTCCATGAATATCAGGACTTATTCTTGACCAAGTTTACGAATTTGAAGGGAATAATCAGATATTTAGGGGTAATGAAGATCACGTCAAACTTGACATGAAGCCAATTAAGCAGAGGCCATATCACTTAAATCTGAGATACAAGGAGAATGTCCGCATAGAACTAGACAAGATGCTCGTGGCAAGAATCATTGAGCCTGTGGACGAATCCGATTGGGTAGGCTCGATGGTGGTACAAGAGAACAAGTAGTTGGAAGAAATAAGAATATGCGTGGATCTCAGAAATTTGAACGACGTGTGTGTACATGATCCATTCCCAACTCTGTTCACACATGAGGTGTTGGACAATGTAGGCAGTCAAGGAGCATATTCTTTCACTGATGAGTTCTCAGGGTATCACCAAATCAAAATCGCGCTAGAGGATAGAAGCAAGAAAACCTTCGCGATTGAATGGGGTTGCTTTCAATATATTGTCATGCCATTTGGATTGAAGAATACCCCTGCTATATTTTCATACATAGGTTTTGCAGCATTCAAGGAATATATTCATAAATTCTCGGAGGTCTATTTTGATGATTGGACTATATTTGGGTTTGTTAGGTGCCATGTAGCGAACCTGCGCTTGATTTTGGATACATGCCGAAGATACCAAATTGAAGTAAACCTCAAGAAGGGTACATTTCTCGTTCCTTTTGGAAACTTGTTCGGGCATGTGGTTTGTAGACAAGGGCTGATGGTAGACCCCGCAAAAAATGCAGTGATTCTGAATTTGCAAGTTTGCAGAGTGTGAAACAGCTGCGCACTACTCTGGGGCATATGGGGTGCTATACAAAGTTAATCAAAAGCTATGCCCAGATCACCATGCTGATGGAAAAGTTGTTGAAAAAGGATGTCACATTCTACTGGAATGATGACTGTCTAGATATATTGAAAGAAGAGATGGTCATTGCAGTGATTCTGGTCTTCCCAAACTAGAAGAAAGAACTTCATGTCCATGTTGATGCGTTGAGTATAGCGCTAGGGGCAGTACTAACACAATAGGGTGGAGAAGGCTTGGATCACCCTATTGCATTCGCAAGTCACAGATTATCTAAAGAAGAAAAGAATTATCCCACCACTAAACGTAAGGGACTGGCTATGGTGTATGCACTCCAGAAATATCGACACTACTTGCTAGGGGGATACTTCAAGATGTATACAGATCATTCTGCGTTAAAATACTTGGTCAATAAGCTTGTGTTCGGGGGCGCATATGCAGATGACTTTTATTGCTACAAGAATATGATTTTGAAGTTGTTGATAAGCCTGGACGATTGAATGCAGGATTAGATCACCTGTCGCGCATTGAGACAGGAGAGGAACATACTAGTCTGGAGGAAGGATTACCTGATGCACAACTCTTTGTCGTGCACCTAGTGGATGGACATTTTGAAGATATAATTCGCTTTCTCATGACTAGAACTGTGTCGAAAGGGTACTCCATCCAGTAGAAGAAGGAACTAGTGCTGCGTGCCGCAAATTTCTCTGTCATTGTGAGACACCTATATAAGATGGGGAATGATGAAATACTGGAAAGGTATGTACCTAAATTTGAACAAAGTAATATCCTTGCAGACACTCATGGGGGCGTTGTGGGAGGACATTATGCAGGGAGAGTGACCTTGCAAAAGATTCTCCGCACAGGGTTGTGGTGGCCGACACTTCATCAGGATTCAAAAGAATATTGCAAGGCCCATGATGTATGTCAAAGAACAAATAAACCATCGTGAAGGGATGAGATGCCTTTGAATCTGTAAATGACGTTGCAACCCTTTGAAAAGTGGGTGATCAAATTTGTAGGACCTATCAACCCTCAAGGAAAGCTGGGTGCGAGATATATTATCATTGCAACAGAGTACCTGACTTATTAGGCAGAAGCGCAGCTGGTAAAATATTGCAAGACCGTGAAGTTTCTGGTTGAAAACATATTGATGCGATTCAGATGTCCGAAGATCTTGATGAGTGATCGTGGTACACATTTCTTTAACGAGACAATCAATGCGCTAACAAAATTGTTTCAAGTATATCATCAAAAAAGCACACTGTATCACCCAAAAGCTAATGGGACAGTAGAAGCATATAGCAAAGTACTGGAGACTACGCTGACCAAGGTATGCAATGCACAACGAAATGATTGGGACCTACGTGTACCCCCAGTATTATGGGCTTACAGGATGACATGCAAGAAACTGACGGGACTGACACCTTTCCAGCTTGTCTATGGAGTAGTGGCCATAATGCCTATGGAGTATATCGTGCCTAGTCTGCGCATAGTGGTCCTCACAGTTATGACGGATCACAGAGCCCTAGAGGAGAGGCTTACGCATTTGGAGGAGCTCAAAGAAGAACAGTTTTTGGCTGGATTCTGCCAGCAAGTTCAAAAGTAGCGAGAAAAGATTGACACGACTGACATATTAAGTTCTGCACCTTCAAGGAGAATGATTTGGTGTTGTTATATTACAGTAAGTTTTATCACCTGCCAGGGAAGTTCATAATGCATTGGTTGGGACCGTATGTTATTAAATAGATCATAGATGGTGGTGCGGTGCAGTTGGTAAAGTTAAATGGAGAAACCTTCCCAGGAATTGTCAATGGCAGTCGTTTTAAGCTATACACAGGTGGCCTGACCATCTGACTAGCCGCAGGAAGCATAGTCTTAGCGTTCTAGGTAGCATAAAGGAGAAACATGACTATAAACTACTATGCTTGGGAGTTACATGATGACAGGACTATGTGCAGTAGCGAAGTGTCACAGGGTCCGTGACAATGCAAGGGTAGCTGCGTTACCACATGGGTTGGTTGGAAAGTGTCTGTTACAGTCACTATTCATGATGTGCTGCTTGGTTTGAGACCAAATGGAGCAGGCGACAGGCATTTAAGGTCAACTTTATGGGCTAGATTTGGTAAAATCTGTCACTAAGGGAGCATTAATGGACCAAAAGTGGTGGGAATGGTCGAATTCGAATTCAAAAGGTGCTACAAATTACAAGTGGCTGTCCAGCGAACAACACTTGTCATTTTGAGAACTGAGCTATTGTGTTATCAATCGTGTATGGACCTTTCGAACTTTGAGAATTTGAGAGCAGGCTGAGTGTTTGAAATATTGGAGAAGGAAACATACGACCTTCTAACGAGAATGATGGCAGTGCTTGAGGAAGCCTTGGATACCAAATCCATGACCACTGAGGAGGTCGCGCAGGCCATAACAGTAGGAGAAGCCCTAGAAAGTGTCGGGATAGTCCCAGAAATCCCTAAATCACTATTTATGTTGAGACCCAAGAAAGACAAGTAGCCTATGGTACCCATGCGTGTGTCCCCCAATACTCTGTTAAGAAAGAGGCTCACCATGGAAGAAAAGGGGAAGGTGGTCAACTTGGAAATCGATGAGGAGGAAGCATTCAAAGAAATTCTAGTAGAGAAGGAGGAAGACGTAGCGATGGAGGTGGAAACCTAGGGTGTGAACCCTCTGAACATGATACCCACATATGTTCCTCCGCGGAAGGGGAAAGCAAGGGTGCCTAAGGACCTAGTTAAGAGCAAGAGCTCTCTCCAAACCCCGTTGCTCCTCGACGACATCATTTTTTAGTGAGTGCACTTGGGGCGAGTGCGAGTATTAAAATTTGAAGACTAGGATGTCACGGACCATGAGAAATTCCCACATTATCAACCACGTAGTTCATAAGCCAGAAGAAAAGCACACTGTTGAGAGCTATAGAGTTGGAGCCACACTAGTGGTTGTGAGGTGTAGAGAAAGAAATATTGTTAAACCTGCTCTGGGTGCTGCATTATAATCGCACCCCGGTGACTATTTTCGTCATTAGGCAACTGCTCTTCCTAGTGCATGTTGGGTGTTTGTGGCTGGAGGAGCCCATCCCCATCATAGATCATCTGATTCACAGAATTACCTGGCTCCCTTGCAAAGGGGAGGATCCATCGAACATATCTGAGGGTAAAAGTGATGATTTGGCCATCACAAAGGCCATGAAGAAGAAGTTCAAGCTAGAGAAGAAAAAGAGAGGCTATGCAATCTCCAGTATCAATAATGATGTGGTAAAAGTTGTGACGTATATATCAGTCGAGAAAGTTATGCGGAAGTGTCATGTAGATGAGGTGACTGAGCCAGTGGTTGCACTTTTCGCACAGTGCGCAGAGGGGGTCTAGTTTAACTAGGTGGATTACTTGTGCAGAGAGTTCTTGAAAAACTGTTCGAGGCACAGGAGCAGAGGAAGACTTTCCACTATGCATGGCTTTTGCTATCCATAGTGCTGGTGGCTTGGGAATTGCTCGAAGACAACTAGTTCCCAACGATGGCACAGGATATTCTGAAGGCAACGAAGTATGCTTCGCTGTGGGCAACTAGAGATGCATAGAGAATTAGAGACAACAAAATATTATGGGTGTTCATGGAGATGAACATCAAAATGGGGATTAACCACAAGCCGCAATTATCACCCACGGTTTATAATAGTTTGTAGAGCTTCGCAAACTTCAAGGTGGACTTTCATCATGTGTACATCAGGGCAAGGAAGGACCCCACGAAGGCATGGAAGGAGCTACCTTATCTGGTGATGGATGATGTCATATTCACCGAGCTTGAGTCATGGCCGCTAGGATGGTGCCCTCCTGATAGCTCCATGGTGGAAGCAGAGAAGTCCACTTAACAAAGGAGGAAGGACGAGGAAAAAATGTTTGTTAGCTCCTGCTGCAGCAAGTATTCATTTCTCATGATTGGCATTTTCACAGGCCAAATATGTCGTACTTGGCTTGCTGCAATGCTCCATATTTGCTCAAACAGTCTCCAAATGAAGAAGACTACTTCAAGTTCATTCAATTTCCTTCAAATTTTGTAAAGTTTTCCCGGTATCGCTACTTTAAGTTAAAGGGAGGTCCAAACAGTTTAATCTTGGTCTCCCTAGGTTTAAATTTCCTGTTTTAGAATATAGAGATTGTAGGTCTGTCCAAACAGTTTAATCTTGGCAGACTCTTAGATAGGTAGAGAAACAGAAGAGTCCAACAATTTAATCTGAGCTTTGGAAGAAATAAGGGTAGTATGTAGATAGGAAAGCATCAAAAGAAAATGTATGATGGGTTTGCAAGTCTAAGTGCACCCCCAAGCAAAACAAGAAAAAATGCTAGGCAAAGTAGGCTAGGTAGGTAGTTCTGAGGCTGTTGAATTGCTGACCAGTTCCAAGTTTGCAAGTATCATATCATGCAGAACATAATCAGCAAAGATCTGTAAGCAAAAGGCTCAAATGAGGTATAACTAACTCCCCTTCTCTGTTTTCCCCGATCATTAACTAACATCCCCAAAAGAGGTCAAGATCTGCTTGACACCTCTTAAGTTCATCATCTTCATCACTTCGATTGAGTAAAGATCTGCTTTACTCAAAGTTGTTCCATATCTTCTCCCGAAGTATGGTCCTACCCCCTGTAACAGCCTAAGTTCTCCCGCAACTTAGCGCTTTCTTATCATCTCCATATTAACCACTAGCATTATCATCTAGCTCCCTATGTTTCCCGTCCCCGTATTAATATTAAGTAAAAATCCCTTATGTAATATCCCTCCCCTGGTTGAAAAATAACCATATCAGTTCCCGGGAATTGTTCAATTTATCAGAAACTAAGCAAGAGCCCGACCTCCTAACCACTTCCCAAAATACGATGGATTCCTTCCAAAGTATAAAATTCCCCCAAGGTAGTCGGACCCCTTTCAAAAACCTTATATGAACTTCACACCCACTTACTTACCTCTTCCCCTCAAGACCGTTTTCACGTCGCAACCTCGCACTCTCGCATTCATACCAAGCATAGCCCATCCGTCCCCCGCTGATGCGATATTGCGATATTGGCGATCGACGATCACAAATGTCGAGTGTCCAACCCTTCCACCTTTCCTCGCCGCCGATGCGATATTGCGATATCGCATATCGGTAGTCGCAAGCGCCAAATGCCCAACCTAATGATCCCCCTCCTTCCCGCCAACGCGATATCGCATCGGAGTCTCTTCACCACAGTTTGTCCAGCACCTCACCACATCGCGCTGTACCAGGGACCCACAGATGACGTCATCCACCGTACAGCCAACGCCATGCTTACATCAGCAGCCAGAAAAGCTGAAAAAGCTTCGCGCAGGAAGAAAAGTCGCACTTCGGAGCTCCAGATCAAGAAACAGGGGCAGTTTTCGATGCGCGAATAGCGCGAAGCGCTTCCCTACGGGAAATAGGCCATTTTGAGGAATCTTCAGGGAATCTTCTGATTGCCGAGCCCACTGCGCGCCGAAAAATCCCGAAAATTGCCCAAACATGCCAAAGGATCCAGTTTGAAGACAACAACAGATCATTCACAGAGTTTAAAGTGTATCAGATCAAATCAACAGATATCAAGCATGTCAAAGAGTATCAGTCGACGGCGGAAACCATCAATGTAGCGGCAAAGTGTATAAGAGAATATCTTGAGTGGCGGCCCAAAGCAAGAGAAAATTGAATATCTTCCAGTAGGTTCACAGAAGGAGAGCGAAGTCACTTGAAGCTCTCAAATCGTAATAATTGCACATTCAATTCGCACCAAAGCCGAACTGCAGCCCCAAAGCACATTCACTTCAGCACAGCACCGCATCTGGTCCCCAAGGGCCACCTCGTCACCTGTTTCGATTCAGCTGCCCCCAGCGCAGCCAAAAAGATTTACTTGCATTTAATTCCAGCAGCATTTAGATTTTTGAAGAGTCCTAAGCAGGCCTTTCAAGGTCACTTGTAATGATGTCTTCCTGATATTTTGTTTATAAATACCACCCGAAGCGATATTGTGAAGCGTTGGTTGGTTGGTAGTAGTAGTTGTTGGTCAGTTTCCTTT
>APFE031574321.1:0-21084 GCA_000404065.3 Pinus taeda | reverse complement strand
AATTATTGATTATTTTTTATGCACATAATAGATAAAACACAAAAAATAGAGAACAATAAAATAAAATCATACACCAAACACAATAAACACATGATATGCTATGAGAAACCCTTTCAGATTGTGAATTATTGATTATTTTTTATGCACATAATAGATAAAACACAAAAAATAGAGAACAATAAAATAAAATCATACACCAAACACAATAAACACATGATATGCTATGGGAAACCCTTTCAGGTTAAATTTGTTTGTTAATTCAATTGTACTACAATTCTAGAACATTTTATCTTATCAATATGAGTTTGTAAACTTATGAAGTGTAAAGAAAAATATATGCAAATACTCTGCTTCTAATTCTATTGAAAGTAAAATGACATGCAAAGGAAATTCTATTTTATGAAAACAATTAGATATAATCGAACTCAATATGCTCATGGTTCAAAAACATTATAGATCCTTTTTGCCAGGCAAAACTTCAATTGATTTTCAACAACAAACTCACTTAAAAGTAATTTTAATATAATTGTTTGAAATTTTTAAAGATTTGTGCTCTATTCAATCGGAAGTTCTGTATGATCAACCTACATCATATTGACACACTAAAAAAAAATAAAAAATTGAACGACTTGAAATTGATATTCACACTGCAAAAATAAACTTAAGTGATTATTGGACTAATTCTAAATTCTTTCAGAGATATTTTCCAAGCACTTGTTTAGCAAACTGTAATGAAAAACATGGCATTAGTTAAATGCTAAGAAATAGAGCATATAAATCAATGCTAAGAAATGGAGCATGCAAGTCAATGTTGTAAGAAATATAGCATATAAATCAGGTAAATTACACTATGAAAACATGTCAAAGAGTGTTGCACGTCTTGCATAGGGGGCCCTCCTAGTGGTTGCATGAGCTTAAGGAGATTTCATAACCTAGCTATTAATCAAATCAAATATGCATATGCATAGTGTTGAAGGAAATGTAACTAGGTTCGATCTTCATAAATGTACTTTTGATATTTGTATTTATTCAAGAAAAGAAATATTATTTTTATAATATATGTCAATGAGTTTCTTGCTCATTGAAATAGGTCGAGCACAAGTTAAAGTGTTATGTGAGTCAAATAGTCAAAAGAAAATGATTGAATACTTTAAGGGCATGTTACTTCTTGTATATGTTTGTATAAGAGTCAAAGAATAAGCCTCCAAGCAAAGTCAAGCCTCCTCCAAAGAAAAGACACCTCCAAAGCAATAATCTGAGCTATATATGTGAAGTCGACTTAAGGACAACAAGTCGGCCTCAAGTCGGCCTAAAGGAGGGACAATCCTCTATATATAGAGGGTGTCCACTCCCTCTCAACATCAATCTATCATCTTTGAAATTAGAGAAGGTAAGAAGCCAAGGGGTAATAAGAAGACGAAAAGGGTCTCCAAGGCAACAAAGAAAGAAGGAAGCAAACCGAGTGTTAAAGGGCCAGCCACAACCACACATGCGAAGAAAGAAGACCTGTCTCTATGGGTATAACAAAAATAACATATAATCAACCATATCCCATTGATTAAATTTGAAACTAGGTCTACAAGGCCTCTCACTGAAGCGTGGAAGAAGGCTATACGAGTGAAGGGAGAAGGAGAAGTTTGACATGGTTTTTGTGAGGAGATTCCCTTACACATGCGAGGAACTAGGGCTGCATTTCTACTGCTCCAAGAGAAGAAGTCTCGGTTAGGAGACAACAAGGTCATCTCCTTAAGTTAGAAAGGCTCCATCACAAGTGAAGGAAGAAAAGGTCAAGGAACATTATAGAGTATACAATAGGTCTATACAGTTTCCAAAATAAGTGTCGAAGGAATGAAGACAAAGTGCTGGAAGAAGGAGGACAAAGTGCTATAAGAAGAAGTAATCTTGAAATGTTTTGACTTGTGCTTAGAGGATATTCTTATCAAGGGTCTAGGGTTTGGCATTGATCAATAAGAAGTTTCAATAAGAGAAACTTACTAAAGGGTTTTCCTCTTAAGTGAAGAGAGGTTTTGGCCTTAGCAGAGAGCCAACATCTTGTGTTCTTGTTCTTATGTTTTTGGCAGTAGTTTGATGAAGTACACACACTTGCATTAATAATAATAATAAGAAGATTAAGCTAACAAGAAAAAGTAAGAGGAATACACAAATTGTTATCAAGTAATGAAGAGTCACACTACACCTAATTGCACTAGATTCTTCAACATGGTATCAGAGGTAAGGTGTCACATCAAGGAGAGGGAATCTCAGGAACACTCATCAAGGAAAATAATCTACAAGGTTGAAGCATGAAGACAAATCTACTCAAGGAAAGGAAGGCCTGCCATGTATCATTCATCAAGGAAGACTACATAGCAAGAAGAAGAGCCTTACACAAAGGCACCTACAATGAAGAGCAGATCAAATAAGGACCTACATCATCTACAAGTTACCAAGAAAATCTCTTCATCAAGCAAGTCCACTTGAAGAAGGCAACTTAAAGAACCTCAAGATCCTAGGAAGGCAAGCCATGAAGTCTTCAAGGAGAAAGCAAAACCACTACATCTCAAAATATATCAAGTATATGTCCCTTTTTAAATATACATCAATGTCTTTTTGCAAGGAAAGAAACAAATTGGTAGGTACCAATAACTTTCTTGCATGGAAGAAGAGGATTGATTTTCTTCTCAAGGAGAATGAACTCCTATAACATGTCCAAGGGAATATCACTATCCCTGATAAGGAACATACTCAAGCCTTAACCAAGTATAATAAGGATGAGACAAGAGCTCAAAGGATTCTAATAGAATCAATCAAAGACTCACTTATTCCTTATGTCTCCAAATCTGATAGATCAAAAGAAATTTATGTTAAGCTAGTAGAGTTATTATCGGTATCCACAACTGGAGAAGTGATATCTCTAAGAAATTAATTGTACAAGATGAAGATATCAAAGGAAGGAATAGATCCCTACTTCATGAAGATCTCTGAGATGAGGGACCAACTTCAAGAGTTTGGGGAAGTCATGTCTGACAAAGAAATGACAATTGTAGTACTTAATGCTCTACCTGAGGATTGGGGCAACCTCACATCAAAAATATATGCCAAGAAGGAAGCAACCAAACTCAGTGAAATGTGGTCTCTATGCAAGACAAAGGAAACTAGACTTAAAGCAAAGGAAGATGTGGGATAAAAGGAGGAAGCATTTTTTCCCATGGCCAAGAAAAAGGGAAAATTTGGCAAATTTGGTCCACAAAGAACAAACAACAAAGACATGTCCAAAATCTAATGCTATAGATTTCAAGAATATGGACACTATAAAAGGAATTGTCCTAAGCTTAAGGACAATAACAACAAAATATAGAAGGAAGAGGCTCACATGAATCAAGAGGTGAAAGAAGAAGAAAAGAAGCAAAAGAAGGAAGATCCTCTGGATCTCTACTATGACTAAGTCAAACTATTTACTTCATGTCTTCTTTCAAGGTTTTGAGTAGGATATGAACATGTAGGAATAAAATAAAAAGTGCATGGTGATGAGCCCCAAAAATGGGTAACTTATTGGGCTCATTTTGCCTATTATTATCGATTAATCCAACATTCTTCATAGTTCTATGCATGCTTTTGAATATATTTACGTTAATTGAATGAATGAGAATAGTCACTTGACCACAAAGTCTAATACGTGTTTATTGCAGATTTTTGGACATTTTTTGGACCAAGGTCAAGCATTTATGAGCCAGTTGACAACCAAATACGAAGGAATAGGGCTGAGGATTCGTAGGAAGGGTGTCTCTAGCACTAAATTACCCTTTCCTCGAGTTCTCCACCTTCAGCTCGGAGTTCAACAGCCCACCAAAGATGATTTCAAGGGGCAGCCGAGCAAATTTTTTGAAGTGGCTGATTAACTGCAGTCTTGAGCAGCGAAGACCCTAAAGTTAAGGAGGGATGTTGGGAGTCCTCGTAGTGCATAAGTAGGAAGGTTTCAAGGCTTAGTAGGTTAGCCATTGAACAATGGTTTTTCGCACTTGAGTGCAGCTCTGCCTTTCAGCTCAACTTCGAGCTTTTGCTGTAACAGTTTTGTGACATGATTATTTTTTGAGTAATGGAGATAAATTTCACCTTGTACCAGCTCTGAGCTTTCTTAAGAGGCTGTAGCTCTTGGGGTTGGGCCCAACCCAAGTGCCAGTACCTCCTTTGTGTACTTTTATGTGTTTTTGTTGCATTCCTAGAATAATTTCTGCTATTTAGATTCAAATCTTGTTTTGTTACTTAGGTCATTTTTGATGATTGAAATAGGTTTCCATGCTTCAGGTTGATTTGATAGTTTGGTAAAGGAAAAGACCTGCAAAAAGGCCACCAAGAAATCCTTGATCTCATCTCTCCCTCCTTGGGACTATGAGCTGAGACCAAGGCATACTTGCTGCCACAAAAACACTGTTTTTGCCTCTTCATGCAATTGCTAGTGTTAGATTTTTAGTTAGGGAAGTTGATACCTGTTGTACTTGCATTTTTATAATATGTTCTTACTTAGCTTCAATAGTTATCTGACATGATTTTCTGCCAATAAACTTCTGTTCATCATGTTTCTGGTTTTTAGGTCAAATTAGGTCAAAATAGCTAGATCTTTGGTTTTCCTAGTCTTTGTTGATCAATTTTGGAAAATAGTGTGTTGAACACCTGTGATACCTCCTTGCCTACCCTTCTTCCATCATACAACCTGCTCCAACCCCTAATTCAAGATTCTTTCCCTTCATTCGCATATTTTCCCACTTTGCCATAATTTCTACATTCTTGTGCATCATTGCTCCCTCCATCCTTGAACAACTCCTATTACCTTAATCACCCCTTAGCCTCATTCACTAGGTCCTAGGCCCCTTAACATCCTATCCAACCACCATTTCTACTTTCCCATCGTTTTTCCACCATTAACCCTCCAAAATGCTCTTTTGGATCTTCTTGTAGAACATCCTGTAGAACTCTTGCAGACTTACTGTAGAAGTTCACTTGAGCGGCTTTTCGAGATTCGATCACTGTGAAACTCTCTGGAAGGGTGTTAGGGACCCCTTAGGCCCTCTTCTCACCTTCCCAACCTCCTGCAAGTTCCCACTCCATTTCTTTTTACCAATCAACCTCTGAACAGTAAAAAATTGTTAAAGCGCATGCATAATAATTCTGCAAGATTACTTAGAAATACAAAAAGATGTTCCTTTCCAAATTTTACTTCAGAAATAGCTTAGTTACATGCATTTTACCTTTCCAAGATTCAATGGCATCCATTTCCATCGCTTTCATCTCTTTTCTTGCACCAGTAGGGTTAGCCGATAAAACTAGGGTTTGCATTTCCTTTCGGCGTTCAACTTCTTTTTGCAAGTAGACTAGCTTTTTTTGAGTTAGCTTTCGTCTATCACAGTTAAAAGCTTCTTCTAAGAGCTCATAGAAGTTGGTTTAAGTTCCTAGCGGACTTGTGCCAGCTGATCAAGTGACAGCCTGCGGCAAGAGCTAGTACTTGTGCATATAACACCATCGCTTCCAAGTTTGTTACGAACAACCGGGTTGATAAAAGTAAAGAAGAGAGTCCGAAGAGTTGCAACATCATTGCTGCAATACTGGAGCCCACCATTCTTTTTGGTGCTGTTGCCGTGGAAGTGTCAGAGTATTTGTGATTGCTGCTTTTCTTCTATTTTCTACTGCAACATTCTTCTAAGTAGTTTATTTCAGCTAGAGTAGAGTAGTTGTTTCATTTCTATTCTGCAATTTTATTTCCACAAAAGTAGATTAGACATTTCCTAGTTTCCTAAACTAGCATTTCAATTCTGCAAGTGTAGATTAGCATTTCAATTCCGCAATTTCAATTATGCAAGGGTAGATTAGCATTTCCATTCTACAATTTCAATTCTGCAAGCGTAGATTAGCATTTCACTTCCGCAATTTCAATTCTGCAAGCGTAGCTTAGCATTTCATTTCAGCAAGCGTAAATAAGTCATTTCCTGCTTTCATTTCAATTCTGCAATTTCCATTTTGGGAAGGTTTATTTTAGTTAGTTGCAATTTGTTGTTCAATCAATTTCAGTTTTGTAGGTACAAGCAGAAAAAAACAAAAATCAACTAAAAATATTTCATTTCATACTTCGTAGGAATAGAGACAATTCAGGAAAATTCTTACCCAACACCCCCACCACATCACTGAGTCACCCTTCTCTCTTCTTTGGTGGTAGTGAACCTCCAGAGATACATGAAGATCCTTCAACAGAAGAAGAGCAAGAAAACATTCCTCCTGAGATCATGGCCGAACACAGGAACGACATAGGTGATGAGGAGAGAATAGAAGGTGAATTTCCCATCCGAGAGACCAATGGGGACACAAAAATGAAAAACATAAGTCCCTGAGCCTTACCGCACTTCCATGCATTGACCACTGAAGGCCCTAATACTTTCTTGTTTGAGTTTGCTATCCTTTGTCGAACTTATGACTATGCAGAAGATGAGCAAAAGTTTAAACTCTTTCTCTCTACCCTCAAAGATGTTGCACTGCACTGGTTCATGGGGTTACCTGGAAACAATATCACAACTTGGGCTCAGATGCAGCAAGCCTTTAACAACAAATACCGAGATTACTATAGGTCAAAGGAAACGAAGGGAGAAATCTTTCGGATGACCATGGGAAGCGATGAGTCTTTAGAAGATTACGAGGAAAGGTTCCAACTCAGTTATAAAAGGGTTAGGTGCACACTTGAACCCGAATCTCTAAACCTGGTTCTGCTCTGAGGAATCCTTGAAGACCTTCTAAATACCCTCCATTTGCTGGCTGGAGGAGACATCTACCAACTACCTTATGATGACATTAAGACTGTGTTTAGAAACCATTCTAGGGCAGCCCGGAAAAGAGGTAGGGGGAATCAACTCTCAGCCAGCGCCACCTTCTCCAAACATGAATTTACAAATCAGATGGAAGACTTTAAAAGTGAGGTGAGACAGACCATTTCCATCCAACAGGATACTTTCCAAATCCAACAGAAGAAAGAGGAAGCTTAGAGGGCTTTGGCCATCTTCTGCCCCAGATGTACAAGGAAACATCCTTGGAATGAGTGTCCATTTCACTCAGTAGAGGTATGTTTCGTTTGTGAGGAAGACCACCCTACAAACCAGTGCCCAACCTTACTCGGACTTAAAGCTATGTACCAAGGGACTGAAGGGGCCACTGAACCGATCTACTTCCTAAACCAAAGGAGACCACATGGATCTAGACCGTACCAGCAGGGGATGCAAGGGGCTTCCTAGACTTATTATAATCCCAACCAATCCACTCACATACCTTCTTGGGTCCCCCTGCTCATCCTTCTTGGTCTGCACTCCCTCCTTGGTCATATCCATCTCAATACCATATTCAACCTGCTGCTCATTCGTTTCATTCTCATGTTCAGTCCCAACCTCAGTGGAATGCACCTCAACAGGGGTGGAGGCCCCAATACAAATCTCCTCCCGCCATTTTGCCTCCATCACCTGCTCAACCACAACCATTACCTCTTGCTCCTCTGAGACAACCTCAGATGCCTGCCCAACCGAACCCGAACCCCAATAACAAGCATGCCCAACAGGTATATACTAGTGAGACAACATGCCCTACCTATGCTGTGGAGATTCAGGAGATCAACCTACGATCTGGGGAGGTCCTTCCAGATAGCCAACCTCCTCCTAAGGAGGATGAGGAAGAGAAACAGGAAAGTGAACCCAAAGCCATTCCACCCTTTCCTGAGAGACTAACTTGAACCACGCCACCAAACCCAGAAGAGACTGAACTTTTGGGCGAGCTTAAACAATTATGTGTAAAAATACCACTTTTCCAGGCCATAAAAGATGTACCAATCTACAACAAGTTGATTAAAGAGAAGTTTTTTAGGCACCCAGGCAAGCGCAAGAGAGATGCCCCAACTATCAATGTCATAGGACAACTGTCCGACCTAATGTTGGGACGAGTAATTTGTCTGAAATATCTGGACCCTGGGAGTCCTGTAGTCGATGTCCACATCAATGGCACCATAATCCCCCACACCCTGATTGATCTAGGGGTTGCCATTAATGTGATGACCAGGGACACTATGCTCAAACTCAACCTTCATAGTTCCCTAAGAAAGACCTTGACAGTACTGCAGTTGGCAGACCGCTCCACCGTGACCCCCGAAGGTATTGTGGAATATGTCATGGTCTCTGTTGATCCTTGGGAGTACCCTGCGGACTTCTTGGTCCTTCAGCCAAAGGCAAAACTCACTGGATACCCCCTCATTTTGGGAAGGCCTTGGTTAGCTACTGCAGATGCTTACATCAGTTGTCGAGCCGGAAGCATGACCATCAAGAATGGGCCTATGTCCAAGCAACTAGTCCTATATCCTTCAGCCCAACCTTTGCTAGAACATGACCTACCTCTCTGGTCGGAAGAGGAAGATGAGGATGAGGTCTACTCTGCACAGTGGAAGCCCCCAGGGGAGGTCCTCGCACTGAGGATGACCTTATTGAAAATCTGATTCAGGATCCACCTCCCAGCGTGCTACCATTGGAAGAGTTGGTGGAAGACACCCAGGCCAGTGCTTTAGTGGATCTCTGTGTGGCTGATCCGACCTCCCCTCGAGTTAAGAATGTGGGATTCGGCCCTGAAAGAGCCTTGAAGATCAACTCATCCATATCCCCCTCTCAGGAGAAGGAGCTATGTAGCCTATTGAACCATCATTTAGATGCTTTCGCCTGGAGCTATAAGGAGATGAAAGGAGTCCACCCTTCAGTCTGTACCCATCACATTTACATTAAAGAGGATTGTAAACCAGTCAGGAAGCCTCAGAGGAGAATGAATCCAGCCCTTAAAGACATTGTCAAAGAAGAACTACAAAAGTTGCTGGATGCAGGATTCATTTACCCCATCTCTAACAGCGAGTGGGTTTCTCCTCTAGTGCTTGTGCCCAAGAAAAACGAGAAGTGGAGAATCTGTGTAGATTATCGAGAAATTAACAAAGCTACCAAGAAGGACCATTTCCCTTTACCTTTCATAGATCAAGTGTTAGATGGGCTGGCAAGGAAGAAGTTCTTCTCCTTCCTAGATGGGTTCAACGGGTATAATCAGATCCAAATCAGCCCGAAAGACCAAGATAATACCACTTTCACTTGTCCATGGGGTACCTTTTCCTACCGGGTCCTTCCCTTTGGCTTATGCAATGCTCCTGCCACTTTCCAGAGAGCAGTACTGAGCATATTTGCTGAACTAGTTCATGATTCGGTGGAGATCTATATGGATGACTTTACTCCTTATGGGTCCAACTTCCAAGAGGCATTGATTAATCTGGGAAATTTTTTAACCAAGTGTATTGAAATGAACCTGTCCCTCAGTCCAGAAAAAAGTGAATTTTTGATGACTGAAGGGACCGTGCTAGGTCATACAATTTCTCAGCAAGGATTACAGGTGGATCCCAATAAGATTGCTATCATCCAAAGGGTTCCACCTCCTTAGAAGGTAAGAGATGTTCAGGTTTTCTAGGCTTAGCGGGGTACTATAGAAGATTCATTAAAGATTTCAGCAA
This sequence comes from Pinus taeda, assembly GCA_000404065.3. Lineage (NCBI taxonomy): Eukaryota > Viridiplantae > Streptophyta > Pinopsida > Pinales > Pinaceae > Pinus > Pinus taeda. Next base: position 11,528 of record APFE031574321.1, on the reverse strand, counting down.
GCTAGCCTCTCCATTATTTGGTCTTTTGGGGAAGGACGTTGAGTTCATGTGGATTGACAACTGTCAAGAGGCTCTAGATGCGTTGAAAAGTAAGTTGGTGACTGCCCCAATCTTGAGAGGTCCAAACTGGGCCCTACCTTTCCACATTTACATAGATGCCTCGAACAAAGCCATAGGAGCAACTTTAGGACAAGTTGAAGAGAAGCTACCATATGCTATATATTTTTTCAGTAAAAACCTGTCCAAGGCAGAACTAAACTATACCGTAACCGAGAAAGAGCTCTTAGCTGTAGTCCATTCCCTAAACAAGTTCATACACTACATCACTGGTTATAAGACATTCGTACACACTGATCATGCTGCAATTAGATATTTAATGAATAAACCTGATGTAAATGCTTGTATCATTAGATGGTTACTTTTATCGCAGCAATTTGATTTGACCATTGTTGATAAGTCAGGGAAGGAAAATGTTGTTGCTGATTTTCTGTCTAGACTAGATTTATCTGTAGGTGAAGAAGGGGTGGTGGACGATCAAATGCCAGATGAACACCTCTTTTCTATCTTAGTACTCTCTCCATGGTTTGCTGATATAGAAAATTACTTGGTTTCAGTGCAGTTCCCGTCACACCTAAAAAGAGAAGAGCAAGATCGTGAGGAAAAGCGCCTCATTCACATGGATTGGGGGTAACCTGTTTAAACTTGGCCCATATCATATTTTGAGGCGTTGTGTCAGAGAGGAGGAATTTTTTGACATCCTCCTCACCTGTCATGATGGGCCCTGTGGGGGCCACTTTGCAGCAAAAAAAACTGCCTTCAAAATTCTACATGCAGGCTACTATTGGCCCACTTTTCATCAAGATGTCAGGAGATACATCAGCGGATGTGACCGATGTCAAAGGATGGGGAAGCCGATTCCCAGGGATGAAATGCCCCTCCAACCTCAGGTGAATTTCGAGCCATTTGAGAAGTGGGGCATGGACTTTGTGGGTCCTATCAACCCTCCTTCAAACCAAAAGTCTTACATCATTGTGTGCACAGACTACCTGACAAAGTGGGCAGAAACAAAGGCAATCAAGGCAGCAACAAAAGAAAAGGTGGCTGAGTTTTTAAGGGAGAATATCTTTTACAAGTTTGGTTACCCAAGAGAGTTAGTCACAGATCAAGGAAGTTAGTTTACTTCTAACCTAATTTAAGACTTGATCGCTCATCACAGGATCAAGCACATAACTTCCACCCCTTATCATCCATAAGCAAATGGATAGGTGGAAGTCACTAACAAAGCTTTGGAGGAGATTTTGGCTAAAGTGATGAGCACCAACCAAAAAGATTGGGCAGATCGCTTGGTTGAGGCCACCTGGGCCTACAACACTACTTGGAAAGCTACAACAGGTTTCACACCCTATGAGCTGGTCTACGGGAAGAAGGTTTTGCTGTCCATAGAATTTGAATATAACACCTTGAGGTTGGCAACTCAGCTGGATCTAGACCTCAGCCATGCACAACAGGAAAGATTGCTTCAGTTGAATGGACTAGATGAACAGAGAATGCAGGCCCTTCTCCACTCAGAGGTGGTCCAATTTTAGAGGAAGATATGGCATGACCGGTACCTTAAAGAAAAACAGTTTCAGCCAGGAGTTTGGGCGCTTTTATATGATTCAAGATACAAGGATTTCAAAGGGAAGTTGAGGACAAGATGGTTGGGACCATATACAGTGGAGAGATGTAACGACAATGGTTCAGTCCTTATCAGGACCATTGATGAAGAAGCCATCCCCATGCTCGTCAATGGGTACCGATTGAAAATCTACAGGAAGCCCCTTTCTAAGCAGGAGTTCGTTGAAACTCTGGATGAATCAGTATTGGTAGTGGAGCAGGCCCCTACCCCCACTCCACCAACACCTTGAAAAAAAAAATCAAATTAAAAGATCCTTGGGTGAAAACCCCCTGGAGGAGCCCAGGGCAGGCAGTGAGGGTGAAAACCTCCTGGAGGTGCCCTAGCTGTCTCAAAAAAAAAAGAAAGAAAAAAAGAAAAAAGAAGAAGAAAAGAGAAACCTAATTTCTATTGAATAATTGCAGGTTGCAGGAAGGACATTGCAAGTTAGGAGGATCGCACAAGACAAGGACAGAGGTCAACGTTAGGCTACCAGCATCCCTCACCATCCATCCCTCCATGACCACTACCATTTCCTAAGATTTGGTCTCATTCAAACTAGGATTTCACCTTCTAAAGGAAGTTCTATGTCTTCTACAAGAAGTTTTGTGCCTTCTACAGGAAGTTCCTGTAGAACCTGGAAACAAGCCAGAATTGATCTCTGAAGAGACTCGAACGTTGGGAACCTGCCCATTAGGCCTGTTAACATCCTTGTTTCCATCCATTGCCACATGTCACCTTTTTCCATCTCCGTACACCTCCATTGCACCCATTTTTTTATGTTCCTGCACAGTCACACACAGAAATCTTGTTTTTTTCATACTGCGAGCAAAAACTCCTTAATGACAAATCAAGCAACAATTTCACTCACCATACCTGTTACCCTCCGTCTAGATTCCTCATCTGCCGAGGCCCTTGTCAGCAATATAGCCCTGCTCATTTTAGCTTGTATTCCAGGAGGAGAAGCAACCATAGGACATCCTACAGGAATCCTGTAGCAGCTGATCCCGCTAAAAGACATACTCCAGAGACAGGGACAACAAAGTATAGCAGAAGAGACATGCATGAAGCTCTTCTTGAACGTAAGAATATCAATAGCAGAGGCTAAGCATGCGGTATGCATGCAACAACAACAAACGAAGGAATGGGGTTCCATACCCTGAAATCTGCATAACACGGCCGCGACCACGCAGGTAAGTGTCTAAACTTGTTCTTCAGTTGCATGAATCATATTTCAAAAGCTGCATGACTATGGGAATGGTCCGGATTAGGTGAACTCGGTGGCCAGTCAACTGGCCACCCTCGGCTAGTTGCATATCTTCGTGAGATCCGAACGAGCCCCGTTACATTCAAAATTTCCGACTAGATGTGCAGCCAACACGTGTGGAGTGTCCATTCAGAGAGAAATCGTTGGGACTGGTAGTGGTGGCGGCGGTAACAGGAGAGCGGAGGTGATGGCGGTCAGAGACATGTAGAAACATTATGGCTGTGACGTCGGATCAACGGTTTGGTCCGGCCACCTCACCCCTGCACCACGAATCACGTCGCAGTTAAAAGACACTCAGTCGAGACATGCACCACCCTCTGTTCATTCTGCACTCAGGACGTTCTCAACTAGATTACGTATCCATCGCTTCCAAAAGCAGTTAACCAGTTGTCCTCCACCAGTTTTTCGGCCTATTTTCAAAAATCTCCCACTTATCGGGCTCTAGCGGAAGCATAATTCCATTCTACAGGAACCGAGAGCTCTCTACAGGAAGGGTTCTACAGGAAAGTCAGAGAATCGCTCGGCAGGAGGGAACCCAAATTTTTTGTTGAATTTCAAGCTCCAAATGAGGTAGGCCCGAGAGAACTTCTTTGTGCATAATTTGTTGGTGTAAGGTGGTGAATTGAACGACATCAGTTTGAAAAATAAAAGTCTACCTGTGTATTCAACAAACCGTGAAAGATTGCCTGCATATTTCATTTTCTTTGCCTAAGTTCTTTCTTTGCACTCCGAAATCTCATCATTTTTAAAATTCTCCTGTAAAGAAGATATATGTTGTAGTAGAGGCCACCCTGTGTGCATGAAAAATTGAATTTACATATCTATCTATGTGTTGAGAAGAGAATTTGTGCCCTTATGCTCTGTTCTGCAAAAACAACATTCTCCTTTCAATAAACCGACAATCGAATTCTGGGTGACAAAAATAAGGGAATTAGTGCTATCTGGGATTGTGAGGAACACAAGAGAAACTCCTCCCTGGGTTCAGAAGACACCAAATTCAGCTATCCTCTGTTTCAGTGGTTGACTGTTGTTTTCCTGAGCATTTCCTTTTCTGAGTAATACATAAGAAGAACATTCAACACCATGCCAGGGGGATTCATAAGGAAAGAACCCTCAGACTCCAGCAAGCTGTACGAGCACCCTGAGGTGGTGGACCTTTTCATCCGAGCAAATTGGATATCCTTCTTTGACAAAATTCAGGGTCATGATGAAGAGATAACCGAAGAGTTTCTTATATCCTTGAGACTACATTCAAGGACAGATGCCACAGTTAGTTTTGGGGGTTTGACCCTAGAACTCACCCTTGAGCTCATCAGTAGAGTTACTGGTCTACCATTGGGGCTCCCTTGGAGCAAGGAAGAGAGATCATTGGGCCAGATTGCTAAGAAAACATTCTTTCTGCCCGAGGAGCAGCTTGTAGAGGACAAAAATGTAGTTAGAAAGACAAGTTTGCCCCTCTCTAGAGTGAAGTTAGTTATCAAATTATGAAGTACATCACATGTGAAGGGAGGTTTAGCATCATCTATGGATACCATTTTAGGTTGTTAAGTGAATTAAGGCATGGGATTGACTTGCCTTCAGACAAGAAACTAAGCATCCCATATTTCCTTCTCCAGTCCCTAATTGAATGTGGTACAAAGCTAAATGAAGGGATCCCAGACTAGTTGGTCCACCATGTGCTCATCAAATTGTTGGTGGAAGATGCTTTACACACCTACATTGTCCCCATATCTTGGGAAATCTTCAGAAACATGTCCATAAATGATAACATTAGGACTTTGGCTGAAAACATCACTCCATCCAGTAGCGAGGAGGGGGAGCAAACTGAGGAAATGGAGAAAAGCAATGATGGGGGCACACAGGACATCCAAGCAGAAGGTAGAACAAAGGAGGCACAGGAAGAACATAAAGAAATTAGCCAGATTGCTTAGCTTAAAGCAAAGGGAGAAATGAAAACAAAGACAAAAAGGGAAAAGAGGATACATAGTAGAAAGGAAAAGGCCAAACATGCCCAATTGATGGCTGCCACAACTAAGGCAGACACCTAGAAAGAAAAGGAGAAGGCGCACCCTGACATATCAGTCACACAGGCAGAAACAATGGACACAGAGATTTCTACAGGAAGCGAAGAAAAAGACCAGCAGGAAGAGAAATCCCCAGAAACATTGGCAAGGGAGGCAACAGTTGTGCTTGCTGCATTAAGCACACCTGCAAAACAAAAAGGAAGGAGAAAGAGGCAAACCTCAATGTACTTCAAAGCCAGGAGGAGCACACAGATCAAAATGGGAAAACCCCAGTCACAATCAAAAGAACCAATTGTCATTGAAGATACAACCACTAAACCAAAAGAAGAGTCTCCTTCAAAGATATCTATCACCTATGAGAGAGGAAGCCCAAAAACCTCCACCTGGAGGGACATAATTAGGATGATGGACTCAAAAACAACTCTACAGGAAGCTGAAAAGAATCTATAGGAAACTTTGGTGAAGTTGAAAGAAACCAAGGAATTGGAGGAGAAGGCAGCTAGACAACCACAAGGGGGAAGAAAAGATTGAATAAATACTGGAGCCGAGCCCTCAGCCTGGCTTAGGCTCATATTAGAACCTGTTGGAAGGTGGGAAAACTATCCCATAAAAGTTTTCCGTACCCCTCTTCTTTTCATTGGAAAAAGACAGGGTTAGGACTCACACTTGGATGAGGATTGCCAAATCCAAGGGTGTTGCAGACATAGGCCACCTAGAAGAAGAAACTAAAGGAATCAAGGAAAGAGTTGGCCATGGTAAGACACATGGAAAGCAGTCAGAGAGCCAAATTACAGGAAGAAAATGAGCTGGATAGAAAGCAGTTGCAGCTGCAGGAAATTCATAAAGGAAGATAGGCCATCCATTGTGGGAGAGCAGCAGCAACAAGAAAGACCTCCAACAGACAGGGAGACAACTGAGGAACATTAGAGAGAAGAAAATCTTCCAACTAATATTGAGATGCTAACAAAACCGCTACAGGAAAAGGAGTCACAGGCAGCAAAAGAAATACAAGGTTTGAAACAACATGTGCAAGAGAAAGAAGCCCAAATGGCCTGCATGGCCAGCTGGGCAGTAGAAGCCTTACAATGCAGGCAACCTGCAAAGTCATATACATTATATCTCAAGGATCAATGGTTGTAATTTCAAATTAATGCACTGGCCCGAAGGGGCACCATTCCATTCCAGAACTACAATCAATTCATGTATTTATGTGACAATAGCTCAGCAGAGGACAAGGCCAAGTTAGCAGAATCTATTTACACAACTTGGCACTTCCAAACATTAACCTATGGGACCCCAATGCAGCATTGGGAGATGTGCAACTAATGGCCATGGCCTCTTGGTTAAACCATGAGGAAAAGAGGGCAACAAAAATTTGGGAAGTTATGGATAGGGAACTGAGTGAGACACTCATGATCAGAGTAGAACCAGAAGATCCCTCAGCTTTAGTGTATGCCCATCAGCACCTGGCCAACAACCCTCAGACTCTCCCAGACTACATTGAAAGACAAGCTCAGGCCATTCGCACTTTGAGGACATGGAGAGACTGTTGGGTGACAATTGCATACATGCTTGCACCAGGAGATGGAACACCTTGTCCCACAGTCTGAAAATAAGGGAGCTCCCCAACAAGGATGCAGGAGGCTTTGGCCAGAGTACCTCTCTATAAATAGTCAATGCAAAATCTAAAGGCCAGCTGGATTGGCCTAAAGTTTAGTCCTCCATTGCTTTTGGGACTGTTGGAAGGGGTCAAAGAAGAATAAGAAAACAGGCAGTGGGAGGAGGTAGAGAGAAATGCACGATTTCATGACCAAGAAGAGGACATCACCTTGGAAGCTTGGGATGTTAGAGATGCGGTCAAGGCAATCAAAGATGATGCGCTGGATTAGTTGCTCAGAGGATGAGCAACACATTCAGCAGGGGGGTGATGATGAGCCCCAAAAATGGGTAACTTATTGGGCTCATTTTGCTTATTATTATCGATTAATCCACCATTCTTCATAGTTCTATGCATGCTTTTGAATATGTTTATGTTAATTGAATGAATGAGAATAGTCACTTGACCACAAAGTCTAAAACATATTTATTGCAAATTTTTGGACATTTTTGGACCAAGGTCAAGCATTTATGAGCCAGTTGATAGCCAAATACGAAGGATCAGGGCTGAGGATTCGTAGGAAGGGTGTCTCCAGCACTAAATGACCCTTTCCTCGAGTTTTCCACCATCAGCTCGGTGTTCAACAACCCACCAAAGATGATTTCAAGGGGCAGCTGAGCAGATTTTGTGAAGTGGTTGATTAACTCCAGTCTTGAGCAGCCAAGCCCCTAAAGTTAAGGAGGGCTGTCGGGAGTCCTCGGAGTGCATAAGTAGGAAGGCTTCAAGCCTTAGTAGGTTGGCCATTGAACAATTTTTTTTCGCACTTGAGTGCAGCTCTACCTTTCAGCGCAACTTTGAGCTTTTGCTATAACAATTTTGTGACATGATTATTTTTTGAGTAATGGAGATAAATTTCACCTTGCACCAGCTCTGAGCTTTCTTAGGAGGCTGTATCTCTTGGGGTTGGTCCCAACACAAGTGCAAGTACCTCTTTTGTGTACTTTTATGTATTTTTGCTGCATTCCTAGAATAATTTCTGCTATTTAGATTAAAATCTTGTTTTATTACTTAGGTAATTTTTGATGATTGAAATAGCTTTTCATGATTTAGGTTGATTTGATAGTTTGGTAAAGGAAAAGACCTGCAAAAAGGCCACCAAGCAATCCTTGATATCGTCTCTCCCTCCTTGGGACTATGAGCTGAGACCAAGGCATACTTGCTACCACAAAAACACTATTTTTGCCTCTTCATGCAATTACTAGTGTTAGATGTTTAGTTAGGGAAGTTGATACCAGTTGTACTTGCATGTTTAGAATCTGTTCTTGCTTAGCTTCCATAGTTATCTTACATGATTTTCTGCCAATAAACCTCTGTTCATCATGTTTCTGGTTTTTAGGTCAAATTAGGTCAAAATAGCTAGATCTTTGGTTTTCCTAGTCTTTGTTGATTAGTTTTGGAAAATAGTGTGCAGAACACCTGTGATACCTCCATGCCTACCTTTCTTCCATCATACAACCTGATCCAACCCCTAATCCAAGATTCCTTACCTTCATTCGCACATTTTCCCACTTTGCCCTAATTTCTACATTCTTGTGCATCATTGCTCCCTCCATCCTTGAACAACTCCTATCACCTTAATCACTCCTTAGCCTCATTCACCAGGTCCTAGACCCCTTAACATTCTTATCCAACCTCCATTTCCACTTTCCCACCGTTTTTCCACCATCAACCCTCCAAAATCCTCTTTCGGATCTTCTTGTAGAACATCCTGTAGAACCCCTGGAGACTTCCTGTAGAAGTTCATGTGAGCGGTTTTTCGAGATCTGATCACTGTGAAACTCTTTGGAAGGGTGTTAGGGACCCTTTAGGCCCTCTTCTCACCTTCCCAACCTTCTTCAAGCGCCCACTCCATTTCCTTTTACCAATCAACCTCTGCACAATAAAAATTTGTTAAAGCACATGCATAATAATTCTGCAAGATTACTCAGAAATACAAAAAGATGTTTCTTTCCAGATTTTACTTTAGAAGTAGCTTAGTTACATGCATTTTACCTTCCCAAGAGTCAATGGCATCCATTTCCACTGACTTCATCTCTTTTCTTGCATCAATAGGGTTAGCCGGTAAAACTAGGGTTTGTTAGGGTTTGCATTTCCTTTCAGCTTTCAGCTTCTTTTTGCAAGTAGATAACCTCTTTTGAGTTAGCTTTCATCTATCACAGTTAAAAGCTTCTTCTAAGAGCTCATAGAAGTTGGCTTAAGCTCCTAGCAGACTTGTGCCAATTGATCAAGTGATAGCCTGCGGCAAGAGCTAGTACTTGTGCATATAGCACCATCGCTTCCAAGTTTGTTACGAACAACCAGGTTGATAAAAGTAAAAGAGGGAGTCCCAGGAGTTGCAACATCATTGCTGCAATATTGGAGCCCGCCACATGGCTAGAAACATCTTCTAGAAACTAGAAGCATAAAGCACATAGAGTTTTAAATACTCATGTAGAAGTAGCATTATAATGAGAACACAATGAATGGTTAGAAATATCTTCTGGAATATAGGAGCATGGTAGATATAGCTCAATATATTCATGTAGAAGGATCATACCTAGTATAGGACCTCATCCACGATGAAAGCAAATTGATCATGATTAAGAATCTTAGAAGACCTCCATCATCACAATAAAGGAAACATTTGCAAGGCAAGGGTTTTTAAGATCCTATGATGGAATCTTCAAAAGAAGGTTCATGAACCAAACATATATCTCATTCGGAATCCCATTCATAGTATTCAAGAAAAGGATGATATGCAAGCAAGCTAAGATGAAGCAAGAAGGGCCACACTAAGGACAAACAAATGAAGCTAATATGATCAAAGGAGAATCAAGATGAGGTATGTATGCATAAACATTTGGTCATGTTATCATTTGTATATTATTGAGTCACGGGAATAGTTCTATAACATGATCAAGTAGGAAAGAATCTCTTTCACCAATGACATGCTCGAAGGCATGTACTACAATGCAATAAATGTCAACAAAATGATATATTCACATAAGGAGTATAAGATTGGTGACTAAGAAGCAAGAAGAGATGCTGATTAGTCCAGGAAGCAAGAAATGAAGAAGTGCTCTTAAGGAGCATAAGGTGGTTGACCAATTTATCCAAAGAGAAGTGAATCAAGAAAGAGATCAAGCATGTGAAGAACACCATGATCATTGAGAATCACTATCTGACAAGATACTTTGAAGATATCTCCCGAAAGAAGGAAGGACAACTCTGACAAAGGAAGGAAGGACCCTTGACACATATAAAGACCTTGGAGATATGAAAGGTAATAACTAATTCTACTCTACAAAAGATGTCGTGATGAAGAAGCCATCCAAAAAAAGCGAAAGCAATGTTGAAGCAATATCAGGATGAAGTCATGATGGGCTACTAGGTTAAAGCATGTAAACAAGCAAGTACGATGAATCATCCATGAGAAGAGTATTCCGAAGCATGGAAAGATGAAAAATGAGTAGCCAGATGACAAGAAAACCTTTCCAACTCCAATTCCAATGAACCTTTCCTAGGTTTGTTCACCTTCTCTCACAAACTCCAGGCATAACCTTGTGCTTCCTATTGTTTGGTCTCACCAACTCATGCTCACCAAAATAATGATTAAACTTCTTCCTTCTTTCCTTCTTTTATAGGCCATCCGAATGGTTAAAATTAGTGAATTTCTAATTAAGGAATTGAATTAGAGCTTTTCTAGTTAACAAAAGTCAATAGAACTAGTTAACTGGATCTACCTAAAATTTAGGAGGCTAACTCCACTTAAGCTTTCAGTTCGCAATTTAACTCACACTAGAAAATCAAGAACTTGACTTTCAATTTCAACACGTTAGTTTTTTTCCCTGAAAGAAAAATCATAATTTCATTGGTGAAATTACATGCTGTAGATGCCCATTGGCATATGCTGTATCGTGGCTGTCTATCCACTGTAATAGCTTAGTATTTACAATAATACCTCGAAGGGTGTGCTGTGCAGGTCCATGACCACAAAAAATGTCAAAAAGTTACCCTCGTGGGTATGTACTGTCCATATATACAATCATTGCTCATAAATAAAAACAGTTACAAAATTTCAAGAAACAAGATGCTAAAAATTAGGGGCTGTTGCCCCTCTGTAGTCTCCCGTCTATGTATGGCTTGTGGAAGTAGTGATAGGTTCCTGTTGGAGTATGTTCAACGATCATCCACTCTCCTAGAGGGCGATGCGTTGCTTCTTTCGATAGCTTGTCTGTAATTTCATTTAGTTCCTTGTAAATATGAGAGAAAGTAATCTGATAAAAAAATGTTTTGAATTTTTTTTTCTTCCATAATAGTTCTCAGAGAGTATGCATTACAAACAGCTGTGTTATTAAACCAATCAGTCACAATCTTTGAGTCCCCAAAAATTTGAATATTTCTGCATTGTTGCAGGATGGAAAAGTAAATCAGGTGGTGGAGAGATATTAGTTCAACATGATTATTTGTGCCCTATCCTAATCCCATGCTAATCTGGAAGTAGTGTGTTTCTATAAGGTAAAAGAATATTCCTCCCCCACAGCCATGCTGTTGAGCAGCACCATCAAAATAGGCCCAAGGTATTGATTTTTTAATCTGTTCTTCATTGATATTCCTAGGTCTTTTTTGGCTTTCATCATTTGGTAATTCTTTGTTAGGGTCCCACCCTAACCCCCTTATCTATGTAATGGGACCACATCATAGTCAAGAGTCAATAAAGCCCATATTAATAATTGTAAGTGGTTAATCCGCAATTAATAACGGAACCACAGTTAGTTGCAAATGGGTCGTAGTATTAGATAGATGGTATTAGTAATACGCGGTATTGGCCCGTGGTATTGCATGTATGAGTCATATATAAAGGATAGGGACTCCCTGCGAGGAGCATCGTGTCTTATTTTGTAATCGAGCTCTGCTCTATTGGAGGTTGCCCCCTCAAAGAGGCAA
>APFE031574317.1:0-21924 GCA_000404065.3 Pinus taeda | reverse complement strand
TACTTGTGAGGAGTATTGTACTATGTATTGTTACATGTTCTCTATTATTATAATATACAGATAGTTGGGGGTTTTCAGTTGTATGCTTTCCCCATTACATACTGTTTTGATATGTGTGATTGATGTTTCAATGTGCGCATGCGATTGTTTTTTTAATTCTGCGAATTCATGATCAATGGTAGAGGAGGTTATGTATTATGCATGCATTCCGCATATATTGTATAATTAGGATAATCTCTGTGAATAAGTGTTATATTATTCAAATTTCTACATGGTATCGGAGCAAGGTTGATCATCAGATCTATTATTCAGAAAGTGATTACATTTTATTTCTTCAGGCAGAGTCTGTAATCGGGCCAGGTAGCCTCTGGATTCATCCTTCTTTTGGAAAGTGAGATATCTGGTAAATACCCATACAGTCAATCTCTATACGAGAAATACTTTGTTCTCACGAACTTTAGATAAGAAGCGGTTGAGTTTTGAGCAGGTGGAATTCGAATTTGCAGCAGTGTTTTCTTGGTGTCGAAGTTGAAATGTCTTTCAACGGATTGCGATTGGAGTATGCCCTTGAAGGTAGCTCGAATTATATTGCATGGAAATATAGGATGGATGTTATGTACCTAGGGGGGGTAATATGGGGTACCGAGGGAGGTACCCAAGGTAATAATGTAATAATGGGATGGGCCATAGTAATAAATAAGGTGGTTAACCCATGTCATGTAAGGGACCACAAGTAGTTAATAATAATGTAAGGGGCCCATGGTATTAGTTGATGTTATGAGGAAACCATGGTAATGATACATGGTATTGTATGTATGAGGCCTATATAGAGGCTAGAGACTCCACATGGAGGACATGAAGAGAATTATTCTTGTATGAACAGGCATATGGCTTGTGGAGTATTCTCCTTCCTTAAGGAGTGAATGTATGGTGTTGTCCTACCATAAGGGTTTGATCAATAAAGATTCATTTCATCTATTTCTGGGTTTATTTGCATTGTCTTATATTTTCTTATTAGATCTCTAATATTCTGGGTTAGATCTACAACAAGTGGTATCAGAGCACTTTCTTGGGCACAAAGTGGAATTTTTTTTTTTCCTTTTTGCAGGATTTCAGGGGCGGCGAGTTTGCAGATCAGATCTGTATGTTTTGGTTCAAGATCTGAAAAATCTGATTACATATCTGTATTCTTTGTGAAAAAATAGCCGATTTCAAAAAAAAATCGGTCAAATCGGAGTCCGGATGAAGGAGATATCGCTGATTTAAAAATCAGTAGGGTTGCAGATAATTTTTCAGGGCAGCGAATTTGCGGCGCAGATCTAGATGTCCTGGTGCATGATCTGCAAGATCTAATTGCAGATCTTAAATCTTTGTGAAAAAACACACAATTTCAAAAAAAAAAATCAGGCGAATCGGAGTCCGGATGAGGGAGATATCGCTGATTTAAAATCAACACTTTTTTCCCTTTTTGTTTTTTTTTTTTTTTTTTTTTTTTTTTTTTTTTTTTTTTTTTTTTTTTTTTTTTTTTTTTTTTCAGATTGGGTGACGGCGGGAGAGTAGCAGCGCAGATCTGGAATTCTAGTACCAGGATCAGGATTTCTATCACATGGGCAGATGCAGAATGGTTGTTACAGTTCCAAAAACAGGTTATAATAGAGATTCTGAGCAATATTGACGAAACTGTGACAAATTCAAATTTTCGCCAAGTTATAAAATTTTTTCTCAAAACCCTCTTCATGACAACTCTACAATTTACCGGGAAAGATGAGGGTCCTACTATTGAAGAATTCCTACAAACAACAAAGCTCAAATATGGGAGAGTTTGGAGGGTTACAATGTGGCTTAATTTCGAAGATGAGGCTGCTAAATGGTGGTTCTCACTTGACCGCAAGCAGTTGACCAAACTTTCAGATGAAGAATTTGAAAAATTACTTTTAGACAGATGGTCTCATGCCAAAAAACAAGATAAGGAGACACATGTGGGTCTATTTCCTACTGGTATATCCTTATTGGAGGTTCATGGGTTGATTCAGAAGGAGAAGATCGTTGTGTCTATAAATCCTAGTTGCAAGCATAATTTTATCATTGTTAATTTGGCACAAAAATTGCAAGTCCCAGCAAAACAAATTCAACATACACAAGTTGAGAATAAGGATGTTCAAGTGTACAAGGATTTGAAGATTTCTATGGATAAGTATGTGTTGCATGGTGATTTTTATGCTTCAGAGATGGATAATATGGATGTTGTTTTGGGATATCCTTGGATGGAATCCGTGGGTACTATCAATATTAATGTGCAGAAGAAATTCCTGAAGCTATGGTATAAAAAGAAGAAAATTACAATACAGGATATTTCCATCCATAAACAGATAGAGCACATGGAGGCTGAAGCAGAAGATGTTCAAGGGACTGACATATTAGATGATGAGCCTTTGATGATCGACGATCAAACACAAACAGAGGCTGCAGAAGAAAAGGTTACAGGTGATGATACATCAGAGGAGGGCTCAGTGGTTGAAGTCATATTGAAAAAGAAGACACCACAACGGGCACCACAATAGAGTGAAGTCAAGCAAAAGCCATCGTGGGTTAAAACTTCAACATATCATCACCCACATCACCCCGCAAGACAACCATCAAGATGGAAACCAAGTAGTCGCATGACGGATACAAAGGAGAGACGATCCACCTACTACACATCAACACAGAAGAGCTGCCATGGTCAACTTCCATCTCAAGAGAGCGAGGCACCAACGAGATCAAGGGTTCACCTTTCTCTTGGATGGCTAGATGCACGTGCATGGTATCAGTGGACTACTCTTTTGAGTAGATCTTATTATTTGTGTTCTTCCCATGTTTCGGGGACGAAACATGCTTAGGGGGTGGAATGTTATATACCTAGGGGGGATAATATGGGGTACCAAGGGAGGTACCCAAGGTAATAATGTAATAATGGGATGGGCCATAGTAATAAATAAGGTGGTTAACCCATGTCATGTAAGGGACCACAAGTATTTAATAATAATGTAAGGGGCCCATGCTATTAGTTGATGGTATGAGGAAACCATGGTAATCATGCATGGTATTGTATGTATGAGGCCTATATAGAGGCTAGAGACTCCACATGGAGAGATATGAAGAGAAGTATTCTTGTATGAACAAGCATATGGGCTTGTGGAGTGTTCTCCTTCCTTAAGGAGTGAATGTATGGTGTTGCCCTACCCTAAGGGTTTGATAATAAAGATTCATTTCTATCTATTTCTGGGTTTATTTGCATTATCTTATACTTTCATATCAGATCTATAATATTCTTGGGTTAGATATACAACAGATGGTCATCCAATTAGTCTGTATAGTCTTCCCTTTCTGTCAAGTCAGAGAGAGAATCCTGAAAAACTATTATGTGTATAGAAGCACTGTTGTCCACCAATCAAACATCACTGCCAACAATGCTTGAAAGAGCGGAGAAAAAGAGACATTGATTTTACTTCTTCTCATGCTTAGCTTTCTCCTCAGCTCCCTCTGGCTTTGGAATGAATTCCTTCACATGTTCCTGAATCTCATCCAACTTGTCTTTTATTTTGAGACTTGGCACCATTTTGATAAGAGATAAAAAATCCAATCAAGCTGTTAAATGCTTGTCTCTTAAGCATACTTCAATGGATGCTCTTTCAATAAGGCTCTGAGACCAAGTTGAATTTTCTACAAGGTGAGTAGTAGAAAAAACATTTTTATGATATGATAATTACTACTTGATGATCTTCAACCAATTTATCTCATGCCACCGATATCATTGAGCAATTAGACGCAAAATATATAAAAATTAAATGTAATGGAAAAAATAAAGATCAAAGAAAGACAACCGTGCATAATAGAGACAATATTTTTACCTCGAGAAACCCAACCTTGAGAGAAAACCCAACAATTTTTCTTTAGGAGAAATCATTTTTCAGTGAAATTTACAAATCAACAAATTTATCTAGAAATTTGTGCCAATATCCAAGTCAAACTACGAGTCAAACCTGGTCAAACTTCAATTAGTCAACACTAGTCAAATGGTTGTCAAATCAATTAAACAAATCAAAAACCAATGTTGGTTGACATTCTGGTCAACAGGTCTACAGTCCCTCTAACTTGTAGCTTGTGGCCCATGGTCATCTCTCTTGTTGTGCCCCTTTCACTTCTTGCACTCTAACTCGACCTCCTTATACTTTGTTGCAACTCCTTGCTACCCTCAAAAAAATGAAAAAAAATTTACTTGCTTCGTGATAAAAATGAAATGTCACATCTTGTATTTATACTCATCGAATGGGATAAAAAAAGCCAAGGGACACACCCTTTCACTTGGCTGGGCCGACTTGCACTCCAAAAATAAAAATAAAAATTATTTTAATTTTCTTAGGCCGATTTGGATACCTCTTTGGCATGTGGAATACCTCCTAATGCTACAAGAAATCTACAAGAAGATCCTCCATCTTGAGCTTCCACAACTCACAATTAGTGCCATTAAGCTTTTTCATTTGTAATTGAGATGTGCTCACCATTTCCTTGCAACAAGATTTACTTTTATGAAAGCTCCCACTCAAACAAATATTAAATTAAAAAACCTTATCTCTAACATCTTGGATATAAGGTGATTAGGACTTGATACCAAATTGAAAAGATAAAAGGTGCAGAATGCTTCGTACAATTATCCATGAAATAAATTGAATAGTTGTAAACAAATGAAATAAACGACAAACCATTTACAACACGATTTACTAGGGAAAACACTTCTGGGAGGGAAAAATAAAAATCCACAATCTAAAGTACACCTAATGTATTATTCAACAACTAAATGGTTAGAATACAATCTTTTTGCTCTCAACAATAATGTTCAACAATATCATAATTCTAGAGAAATTTCAATAGTATAATAGTAAGATAAAACTTACACACCTAACTTTTCCCCAACCCCATCCCTATATAAATAAGCATGCTAAAGTTATTAACCATTAAAGGCTTTCCTTTTCTATCTCTTAGAAATCGTCAACAAGTTATTCCTTGTTGTTACTCAATAGTTATTCCCTAGCATTACTATACATTTATGCTATGCCTTTACTCAATAGTTGTTCTTTGCCATTCCTTTGCATTTCTTCTCTGCCATTACTCCACATTTACTCGTTGCTAAAGCTATGCATTTATTCATTGCTCCACTCAACATTACAAGGTGTAAGACACACATGTGCTGACATTTTGGAAAGATTAATTGTAGGGATTGACATTTTGGAAAGATTAATTGTAGGGATACGATAGTATGTTCAAAAAATTGAGTGGTAGAGTTGAGTCATCATTTATGTTCAAAATCACATCTCAAAGGAAACCCTTATGATTGAGACATTTTTGTCCATTTTCTCACTATACATTTTCTTTATTTTTATTTTTTTTTATATTTGATTGCTTCCTTATCACAATATTTTCCTTATCTTGCTACTATGATATTAATATCTAGTTATATTTATTTTTTTAATCCACCCTTAATTGGAAAGCATTTTTAGTAAGTTGAAGAATTTATCATATGCATTAAATCTTTTACATCATTATTAACATTCTTATTATGATTTTTTAACCTAATGAGGAATCTAGGTTTGTTGTGAATAATGGTGGTGAATTGCATCATTTCTTTTTTTATATGTAGAAACTTACTATTGTTACATTT
This sequence comes from Pinus taeda, assembly GCA_000404065.3. NCBI lineage: Eukaryota > Viridiplantae > Streptophyta > Pinopsida > Pinales > Pinaceae > Pinus > Pinus taeda. Next base: position 16,226 of record APFE031574317.1, on the reverse strand, counting down.
TGGGATAATTAGAAAGCTTATTTCTATAGATTTCAAAAGGAAAATATTTTGGATGAAGGCACTTGCTATGTTAAAGGAAAAAAAATTAAAAGAAAGTATATTATCATTATGAAAAGATTAAGGTATCATGCAAAAAAATATGAAGAGTGCCATTGAAAATCACAATCTCAATACTCATTAAAAAAAAATTGGGTACATTTGAGAGGACTCCATTGTAAGAGTTAGGGAACATGTATTACTTTTTCTTCATTTTAAAATATATAAATTATATTTCTCAAACATTTCAATCCAAATTACTACTTGATGATCTTCAACCAATTTATCTCATGCCACCGATATCATTGAGCAATTAGACACAAAATATATAAAAAATAAATGTAATGGAAAAAATAAAGATCAAAGAAAGACAACCGTGCATAATAGAGACAATATTTTTACCTCGAGAAACCCAACCTTGAGAGAAAACCCAACAATTTTTCTTTAGGAGAAATCATTTTTCAGTGAAATTTACAAATCAACAAATTTATCTAGAAATTTGTGCCAATATCCAAGTCAAACTACGAGTCAAACCTGGTCAAACTTTAATTAGTCAACACTAGTCAAACGGTTGTCAAATCAATTAAACAAATCAAAAACCAATGTTGGTTGACATTCTGGTCAACAGGTCTACAGTCCCTCTAACTTGTAGCTTGTGGCCCATGGTCATCTCTCTTGTTGTGCCCCTTTCACTTCCTGCACTCTAACTCAACCTCCTTATACTTTGTTGCAACTCCTTGCTACCCTCAAAAAAATGAAAAAAAAATTACTTGCTTCGTGATAAAAATGAAATGTCACATCATGTATTTATACTCATCGAATGGGATAAAAAAAGCCAAGGGACACACCCCTTCACTTGGCTGGGCCGACTTGCACTCCAAAAATAAAAATAAAAATTATTTTAATTTCCTTAGGCCGATTTGGATACCTCTTTGGCATGTGGAATACCTCCTAATGCTACAAGAAATCTACAAGAAGATCCTCCATCTTGAGCTTCCACAACTCACAATTAGTGCCATTAAGCTTTTTCATTTGTAATTGAGATGTGCTCACCATTTCCTTGCAACAAGATTTACTTTTATGAAAGCTCCCACTCAAACAAATATTAAATTAAAAAACCTTATCTCTAACATCTTGGATATAAGGTGATTAGGACTTGATACCAAATTGAAAAGGTAAAAGGTGCAGAATGCTTTTTTTTTTTTTTTTAAATTGAATAGTTGTAAACAAATGAAATAAACGACAAACCATTTACAACACGATTTACTAGGGAAAACACTTTTGGGAGGGAAAAATAAAAATCCACACTCTAAAGTACACCTAATGTATTATTCAACAACTAAATGGTTAGAATACAATCTTTTTGCTCTCAACAATAATGTTCAACAATATCATAATTCTAGAGAAATTTCAATAGTATAATAGTAAGATAAAACTTACACACCTAACTTTTCCCCAACCCCATCCCTATATAAATAAGCATGCTAAAGTTATTAACCATTAAAGGCTTTCCTTTTCTATCTCTTAGAAATCGTCAACAAGTTATTCCTTGTTGTTACTCAATAGTTATTCCCTAGCATTATTATACATTTATGCTATGCCTTTACTCAATAGTTGTTCTTTGCCATTCCTTTGCATTTCTTCTCTGCCATTACTCCACATTTACTCGTTGCTAAAGCTATGCATTTATTCATTGCTCCACTCAACATTACAAGGTGTAAGACACACATGTGCTGACATTTTGGAAAGATTAATTGTAGGGATTGACATTTTGGAAAGATTAATTGTAGGGATACAATAGTATGTTCAAAAAATTGAGTGGTAGAGTTGAGTCATCATTTATGTTCGAAATCACATCTCAAAGGAAACCCTTATGATTGAGACATTTTTGTCCATTTTCTCACTATACATTTTCTTTATTTTTATTTATTTTTTTATATTTGATTGCTTCCTTATCACAATATTTTCCTTATCTTGCTACTATGATATTAATATCTAGTTATATTTATTTTTTTAATCCACCCTTAATTGGAAAGCATTTTTAGTAAGTTGAAGAATTTCTCGTATGCATTAAATATTTTACATCATTATTAACATTCTTATTATGATTTTTTAACCTAATGAGGAATCTAGGTTTGTTGTGAATAATGGTGGTGAATTGCATCATTTCTTTTTTTATATGTAGAAACTTACTATTGTTACATTTTGGGATAATTAGAAAGCTTATTTCTATAGATTTCAAAAGGAAAAGATTTTGGATGAAGGCACTTCCTATGTTAAAGGAAAAAAAATTAAAAGAAAGTATATTATCATTATGAAAAGATTAAGGTATCATGCAAAAAAATATGAAGAATGCCATTGAAAATCACTACAAACTCAATACTCATTAAAAAAAAATTGGGTACATTTGAGAGGACTCCATTGTAAGAGTTAGGGAACATGTATTACTTTTTCTTCATTTTAAAGTATATAAATTATATTTCTCAAACATTTCAATCCAAATTACATTTGAAACATTGATGAATATGGAAATTTAATGGCTTGTTTAGTATAAGATCCCATAACAAGCATGCAATTTTTTTGGGTTGATTTGTAAATGTTCTATTCATGATATTTTTTTGGGTTGATTTGTAAATGCTCTCTTTTCATGATATAATTAGTTCCTACTACTTATCCAAAATGAAACCCTTATGTAAATTTAGGTAAAAAAACAATTGTTACTAAAAGCTATGTAAAAGATGATTAATACACATATCAAAAGTTTTTTATTATTTAGAAATTGATATAAGATGCACTAGGTAAGTTGAAGTGATAACATTCCCTATCACTCAAATATTAGTCTCATTTAGAGATGCTTTGGGGATCTTATTCTTTGAGATTATGTTCTTTTGTGATGTCCTTTTATTCAAGTTTAGTAAAACACAATGTGACATATTCTTATCTTTGTTGACAATCTATACAAATTTAGATTTACCTTAACCTCAAATCTATTCCATTTTTTTATAGTGCAAAAACTTAGGAAATTTTTGTACTTCTAATTATTTACTATCAATAATAAAATATCCTATTATTGAACACTTAGACAATTTAAGCCCATTAAACAAGGGTTAAGCCTCTTTGATAACAAAATTAAATCAACTAGAAGAGGTCAAATATTCTCCCTCACATAATATACGAAGACTTTACCCCTGTTGAAGTTTAACTCTAGGTTGTTTGCATAATAATACCCTATCCCAACCACTAAGCCATAACTTTGATGGAATTTGAATCAACTTAACAATTGAACAAATTATTAATAATTACTATATGATTAATGTACCACACATCTGTAAAGACATCAATTCTACCACATATTTGATTATGAAAATATTTACTATAATACACTTCTACTTATAAATTTAAAAATTAAAAAAAACTTTAAATATTAATATATTTTAATAATTTTAAATATTATATAGGAAATATATTAATTTTACCAGATATTTTTATATACAGAATGTTTAGAAATTACTTTTACCACCACAAAAATCTTTTCTATTTACGAAAATATCTATATATATATATAAACAACAAATAACTTGAAAAATGTATAAATTTGATCTCACCAGCGATACCTCATACCTCCGGTTGGAACTGAAATCGATATGGGCCGCCGGGCAAGATAAGATCTACCGCTACTCGGAGTTCTTGTCCAAGTCCTCATCATACACATAAACACAGCAGCCTGTCGAGCAAGCGTGTTTATCCCATCCCTGTTAATAACATTGTTATAATTGGCGGAAAAAGGAGAAGAAGAAAACCGAAAGTAAAATGGACATGCCACTTTCGCTGTAGTGCCCAGAAATTTCACTATGTTATTTTAATGGAGTCCCTCAGAAATCCCATCACGCTATTATATGTTGGCAAAATGCAAAGCAGTAGGACCATATTTACAACTTATGCCTCAAAATACCCCGTTGCTGGGTACAAAGGAGCTCTCAACAATAATAACAATCTTAGTAAAAATACCCTGTCCAGGATGGGGACGAGCATGTTGATGAGGAACTATGCCACTGAATTGTTCGACGATAAGAACACCAGTAGAGAGTGGGCGTGGTTTTCAAAGGCTGCCGCAGGGACTCCTCTCAAAGTTCTACTCCCGTCTCCATATCCATATTCACATTGTCGTCTTCGTCGTCGTCGTGGTGGGCATCTTTATCTTCATCTTCACACAGCCTGCGCTCGGAGCCCGGGCGGCCTGGGTACGGACGCGGGAGGTGGGCATGGGGATAATGGCTCGGGCAGAATTCCTGGTGATGGAAGTGGAGGAGGAGGGGACGGGTCTGAGTCACGCGGAGAAGGTACCTGTCAGTCTGTTGTAACAGAACCTCAGCCTGAGGATGCAGCATCTACGGCTCCGAGTGTCATAGTTCTCGATGTTGGGGTATTTTTACTCACTTCACTTGTCTTCTTTTGTTTGATCAATGGGGAGCTTTGAAGCTCAACGCTGCATTTACACGGCACAATAACCTACTTGAACATGGAAAGGCCTCCATTGGTTTTGACTTAAATCCATCTTTAATCAATACCGTTAACTGGCCATGGGTGATTCTCTTGTGAACCATAACCGTCACTATCACATGGGGCACATCAATTTGCTTACTATCATGAATATTGAATGTTTGTTTAACGAAGTTGCTATCTGAAGAATCAATGGATGCACCCCTGTCTCTTTTTCAACATCTACTTCATCATCAAAGCTTGTAAACTTTTAATTCTCTTGGGAACGATAGCCATCACCATCAGTCTCACAAGGGTAAGTCAATGTGCTTGTTATTACGAGTATGAAATGTTTGTTTAACGAAGTTGTTATTTGAAAATTTAATGGATGTACCCCCGTTCATTGCCAACCTCTATCTACTTCATAGTTATTGAAGCTTGTAAACTCCCTAGTGATGGTATGATTCTTCAAATTGATGCACTCTCTTATTCCATCTGCTTATTTTCCAACATATTCTTCCCGTAATGATGATTTGCTTGTCATTTCTAGACTCCTAGGTCTCTTGAGAAGTGCAATATATGAGGTCATTGATCAAAACTATGAAAATGCACAAAATACAAAAAGAGATTTTGTTTCTTCTATTTTACCATATTTACTAGTTGTAGCAAAATGCCTATAGGTTCGTAGATGACTTTGGTCTATGATCTTGGGTCGAAACTTAAATGAACAACTTGTTGGCTTCCCAAGTAATGCTATGTGGCTTCAAACAAAATGCTCATACCGAGCTTGCTTTTAGTATTGCATTCTTCAAGGTTTTTGTCTTAATCTCTATGCTATTTTTTCCTTTTGTCTTCTTGAATTGCAAGTAACTATCTTGAGTGTGAGCCATCATTTCTCTCTGAACTTGTCACTGCCACCTCATCTTGTAGTCTAATCGAAGAAGACTCCAACGAACTAAAGCTCCGACACTACGCATACAAACTTTATGACCATTCTAGTAAACTAGAAATTAGCTCATCGTAACTGAAGTCTATCTCATGAATTCGCACTCATGTGAGAGAATGACTAATTCGTGGTCTTCACTGGCTAAGGCACAAGCCAGAAGACCTTCCATCACTACATTTTCAACACTCCCTCTTAGTGAGAAAGGGATCCTGTACAACTCCCAACTTATCTCAGAAAAACACGATCTTGCCTTTGACTAAGGCCTTCGTCAAGATATCCACAACCTGCTCATCTGTTGGAGTGTATGGTAGCTTTACTATCCCTTTTTGCTTGGAGCGATCATGAAACACTGGATTCTCAGAGAGCTTAATGCAACTTTGATTGTCACAGTGTATCACAGTGGGCTCCATCCCTTGCCTAAGGAGACCTACTAGCAACTTCCTCATCCAAATAGCTTCACATGCTGCCAAGTTGGTAGCCATGTATTCGACCTCTATTGAACTGAGTGCAATTGCTTCCTACTGAACCAGGAAGCAGTTACTAACCCAATGTTGAAGATGCAACCTGAAGTACTCTTTTGATCTTTGGAGCTCCATGCCCAATCTGCATCTATGAAGCCCTCAACCCTCACTCCATCAATCTGTCTATACCATAATCCATAATTTGCTGCGCCTCTGAGATACCTCAAAACATTTTTTGCAGCAACCCAGTGAACTTTGGTTGGATCCATCATGAACTGGCTCAATTGGTTCATTGCAAAACATATGTCAAGCTGCCTGTTGACCATGTACATCAACGACTCGATGAGCTGCCTGTACAATGTAGCATCTACTTGTTTTCCTTTGCTAGCATCCAACTTCCTCCAATTTGTGACTAGAGGCGTGGTCATGGGCCTACAATCATGCATATGAAACCTTCTGAAGATCTCTATAATGTACTTCCCTTGTTCCAAGAAGATCTCTCCATCACCCTGCCATAACTCCATCCCAAGGAAATAGTGCACAAGCCCTATGTTCTTCATCTCAAACTCTCTTGCAAGATCTGCCTTGCAATCTTGAATCAAGTTTTCTGCTCTATTCAAGATAAGATCGTCAACATAGAGCACTAGAATTAGTGGAAGCCCTCCAACCTTGATGTAGTACAGGTTGGCATACACCTCACTCTTAGTGAAGCCTAATCCCTTAAGGTAGCTATCAATGTGAGTGTACCACGCTTTTGGAGCCTGCTTGAGCCCGTAAAGAGCTCTCTTCAGCTAAAAGACATGAGTGTCTCCGTTGAAAATCTCAAACCCCTCTGGCTGCTTCATATAAATCTCTTCGTCAATCACCCCGTTGAGGAATGTTGTCTTCTTGTCCATCTAGTGGATCTTCCAACCCATTTGAGTTGCAATTGCTAGAGTCGTCTCGATTAATGAATAATGAGTCATTGGGGCAAATGTCTCATCATAGTCGATGTCCTCAACTTGCGAGAAGCCCTTGGCCACAAACCTGGCCTTGTACTTCTCCACTCTCCCATCTGCTCCATGCTTCACCTTATACACCCGGCATGAGCCTACTATTGATTTGCCTTCTGGCCGTGGCACAATATCTTAGACATTGTTCTTCATGATGGAGGAATATTCCTCCACGATGGCATCTCGCCAAGCCTGTTGAGAGGCTAGCTCCTCATAACAAGAAGGCTCTATGTCCAACAACTCATTCATCAAAGCCATGTATTTGGTGTACCTCTATGGCTTCCTGCCCTGTTTGAACATAGAGCTAGGAGTCTCAACTCGCTCTTGGGCCTCTTGAATCAACTTCTCGGCCCACTTGGCTCTCATCTTCCTTGTGCTATGTGTCACTGACTGAGTGGTTGCCTCCACTCATTCTGGTCTCTCTTCCTCATCTTGCATTGACTCCTTGTCATCTTGTTGTACGACCTGCTTGCCACCTGGCTGAGACTCAATCTGTGATACTGGCTGAGGCTCCTGCTTGGGAGCGAGTAGCTCCTCCTTAGGTACTTCAACTTGCTCTCACTCCAAGGATTCCCTTAGAGCTCTGTCCTCCTCAAGCCTCACGTTCCGCCTGATAATTGTCTTCTTGAGTGATGGTATATACACCCTATACCCCTGAGATGTCTCACTATAACCCATGAAAATTCCCTTTTCAGCTGTGGGCTCCAACTTCTTCTTGCTCTCTTTGGACACATGGCAGTAAATTTTGGTGGTAAAGATGCGAAAGTGAGAAACATCAGGCTTCTTGCCTGTGAAAGCCTCCTCTAGTGTAACTGGTTCAAGCACCCTATGTGGACTCTTGTTCTACAAAAATACTACAGTGTTGCATGCCTCTGCCCACAAGAACATGGGTAGCCCCTTGTCATGCAACATGGCCTTGACTGTTCCAACTATGATGTGATTCTTCCTCTTAGCCACCCCATTCTGTTGAGGGTTGTGGGGTGCTATAAGCTCTCTCCTAATGCCCTCCTTGGCACACACGCCCCTAAAAGCATTGGAGACATATTCTCCGCTATTGTTGCTCAAATTGTACACCTTGATTTGACAATGCTCAGGTTAGGGGTTGTCACTTTGATCCCTGCCCTCTTTGTTTAAGCTATCTCCTAAGTGTAAGCTAAGGGGGGTAATCCCTATGGATGAGATGATGAGATACTTGTCAGGAGCCAACAAGTGTAAGAGATACAACTGAATGGCCTAGCAACTTAGGTTAAAATTAAGTGGCGAGTATAATTATTAAGCACAATTAGATTAGATTCTTTAAGATATAAGTGGGAAACCAATGCCTTCAAGATTAATCACTTGCACAAATAAAGATTAATATGCCAAGTTACTGGTTTAACAATTGCTGCAAAATGCAAATTCTATCCTAAATGAAGTGCGTGACCTAAATTTAATGTGTGATACAAGATCTTGGTTAAATTTAATTAGATGCCTAGTCTAGGACCTAGGTGAATCCTTCTTCTCAATTATTTTGAAGCTAGTCTCGAATGCAAGAGAGAGAAGCCCAAATGAAGGAGAATAAGGCCTCATTAACGATACCTTCTGTGGGGTTCTAACCACCTAAGTGCGTCTGTTCCTACAAGGGACTGCCCACTAGAGAACTGCAAGGTCACCTATGTTAACTGCGAATGAAGGTCTAGACTCCTCAAATTGTGTGAAGAAGGTGGTCCTATCTCTCTTACAACCAAGCTTATGCTTGGAGGTAAATTTTAGAGATGCACTTCTAACTTAGAATGAAGGTGTGGATTATGAATGATTGCTTCAATGAGACTACAATATGTAAAATGCTTCAATATGACAATATCACTTGAAATCTAAGTTGCATGAAACGTTTCGGAGTTTCCGAAACAGGTACGTTTAGAAACATCACCTCCCAAAAATGGAAATGCCGGTTGAAACGTCAGACGAAACGTCATATATATATATATATAAATAAGTGAATAACACATTATCTTGCAAGAAATAAGGAATGAGACCTGTAGATGACAATTTGAAAGGAAAAACAAGTCTATATTAACCCTAATAGATGATTACATGATGGTTGAGTTTCGACTGAGTTTTGGCCAAGTTTCAGAGTTTCGGGTACGGGTATGGCCCGAAACGCCGGGTTCTTTGAAGTTTCGTGCGACATAGCTTGAAATCAAAATGATCAATGTTACTTCTCAACACATGATTACAAGATGACTATAACAATTGAAAGAAGCACTTAGAGAACACTTTGGCAATTATCCCAATGAAACGAGAATAGCAATATCAATTATCCAAGATGCTTATTAGAGCTTCTCAATGTGTCAATTAGATCATATTCAAGTTCTCCTGTGTTATTTAGCAATTAGGAACAAGAACAATTTAGAGCACAATGATGAGAACAATATCTTACCACTTAGATTATGAACCAATTAGAGACAAGAAAAGATTTGCAATCACAATAGTAACTAAAACCAATAAGCACAAGGAGAGATGAGATTGCTAACAGTGATATGCAATGTATGATGAGACTAACAAATGCATCTAACGACCAATGGATGCTAGAAAGAGAAACTCAATGCAATGATGCAAGAATGCAAAGAGGCAATATGCTATCTTATCCTCAAGACCCAAAGAGATATTAATCCATCAATGTCCTTACAATTCAATGATTATTAAGAAGATGCACCAGACTTATGCAAATCAGATCAGCCACTTATTATTGTTAGAACAATCCCAAAATCACTTAACACCAATGGTGAATAAGGCTTATTAGAAAGTGTTTTAGGGTCTTCTTAAGGTGATTATTGTGTGATTAAGCTACTGTAATGATTAGCTTCAGATCTGGTTATTAATATGACAGTCAAGAGAAGAGGGAGGGTTAGAGAGATCAAACCCTTGAGGCTTAGAGGCCTAGTTCCAATGACAAGTTTGGCTAGTTGAGGCACCATAGGCAAGTGATTTGGCTTCAAAACACAATTAGGGCTTCTCAAACACCTGCAACCATAAGGATTAGCTTGAAAACCAATAGATCAGACCTTAAAATGAATGTGGCTAGGCCTAGAAGGCCTCCCAAAGCTAGCGGCCAAGTGGAAAAGGGGTCCTAGGCCTAGCGGCTAGGGCTAGAGGGCTGATTTGGCCCACAAAACTCCCTCAAAATTTGATATCGACCCTGCAAAACCAATAAATATCCAATAAACTCAAAATTTCATGGATCAATGACAAAAGGACAATGAGAAACCACTCCAAACCCTTGCCAAAAATCACTTTAGGCCTGCAATCACAAACTGTTAGTGCCAAAATCAATTGAAATACGAAATTCAATCCCAACTAGGTATGCGACCTAGTCTAAAAGGCCTATTAGGGGCTGCGACTAGAGCTAAAGGCCCTATAAACCCTTGCAGCCAAGCCAAAAAGGCCTCAAAACCCCAACGACTAGGTGAAAAAGGCCTCCTAGGCCTGCGATTACCCTTGATGAAGCAAATGGATGAGTATGAACCACAAAAAAATAGAGTTGTCTCTAGTGCGACTCTTTGGGAGTTTTTCAGGTGGGTTTTTCCAGTCTAATTTCTCTAAAATCCGGCAGGAATTTATTAAAATCACAAGTTTGATGGGCAACCCCTGCACAATCTAAGTGCCCTAGGGGTTTTTGAGGGTGTTGAATCCATATATATAGTCAAAAAACCAATTTACATAACACAAATAAAGATTTCACCTCAAATTTTTCCGCTGGATTCCGGCATCGGAAAGTTCAAAAAGTCGTACTAAAGACAACTCCCAAAAAAATTGTTTTCTCCACAAACATTTGCCTGCCAAGCCTTCCAATGACAAATTCTAGTGACAAACCCAAATGACCCCCCTCATACATTGGCCCCATCACTTCAAAGTCTCCTAGTAGCTTTTTCAAGTTGTGTACCTTTTCTATTTTTTCTCATAAAGTGATTTTTCACCTCACTTTAATATTAGAAAAATACACTTAGTACTTTACACAAAGTCATTTTATAAATTACAAGTGACCTTAATATTAGAAAAAAGTACATGGTACAACACTTCTTAGTACTTTTTCCACCCATGACATTAATATAACTCATAAATATCGTTGAGACAAAAGTAATTAATGTGCTCACTAGGCTAGAAGGGATAAAATCGTAGTAACACCTCTCCTTGGTACTATTTTCAACACTCCCTCTTACCGAGGAAGGTGTTGCTCACCACTCCCATCTTGTCACTGAAGAAAACATGCTTGCCTCTTGGCAAAGACTTCGTGAGAATGTATTCTACTTGTTCATCAGTGGATATATACTCAAGCTTCACTGCCCCTCGCCGAACCTAGTCTTTGATGAAGTGGTATATTATCTCTATATGCTTTGATCGATCGTGAAGTACTGGATTCTTAGAGAATTAATACAACTCTAGTTATCACAATAAATCGTAGTTGGTCTCAACATCTGACCGAATAAACCACGGAGCATCTTGCGAAGCCATAATGCCTCGCATCCTGCCTGACTAGCTGCCATATACTCTGCCTTTGTGCTGCTCAATGCCACTGATCTCTGTTTTCTGCTAAACCATGACACAACTGCCGATCCCAACGAAAAACAACATCCGAAAGTACTCTTTCGGTCACTGACACTACCAGCCCAATCTGAGTCTGTGCAACCAATCAATCTAACTCCATCACATCTGACATAGTCCAAACGATAATCCACTGTGCCCTGTAAGTACCTCAACACATGTTTTGCAACCACCCAATGTACACTCTTGGGCTCCATCATACACTGACTCAATGTGTTGAATGCAAAACAAATATCTGGTCTATTGTTGACCAGATACATCAATGAACCAATTATCTAATGATACAAAGTGGGGTTCACCAACTCGGAATCAGAAGCATGCAACTTCTTCCAGTTGGTGATCATAGGAGTAGCCATAGGCCTGCAACCATCCATACAAAATCTCCTCAAGATATCACCTGCATATCTGCCCTAACCCACGAAGATATGCCCAACCTCCTACCAAACCTCCAACCCCAGAAAGTAATGCATCAACCCCATGTCGGTCATAGCAAACTCTGAAGCAAGATCTCTCTTGCAGTGCTAGATGAGTTTTTCCTCACCTGTAATAAACAAGTCATCCACATACAGAACTAGAATGAATGGATTGTAACCTACCAAGATAAAGTATAGGTTCAGATTTGCATCACTCTTCTGGAAACCCATCTATTGCAAGTAGGCATCTATCCTCTCATACAATGCTCTCGGTGCCTACTTCAGTCCATACAAGGCTTTCTTCAACCTACATACATGAGACTCCCTCCCATGCAACTCAAAGCCCTTAGGCTGTTCAATCTACACCTCCTCCTGTATAACACCATTGAGAAAGGTGGTCTTCAAATCCATCTGGTGAATCCTCCATCCCATCTCAACTGCTATAGATATCACTGCTCTAATGGAAGTATAACAAGAAACTGGTGCAAAGGTCTCCTCATAGCCAACTCCCTCTACCTGTGTGAACCCCCACGCCACAAACCGAGCTTTGAACTTCTCCACGTTGCCATCCGCAACATGTTTGATCTTGTAGAGCCACTTGGAAGTCACCATTGACTTCCCATCAAGATGTGGCACTACCTCCCTGACATCGTTCTTCATGATAGAGGCATACTCCTCCACCATCACATCCCTCCATATTTGCTGACTAGTGGCCTCCTCAAAACTAGTTGGCTTTGTGTCCACAACATCTGCCATAAAGCCCCCCAACCTCTTTGGTGGTTTGGTCTCCCTTACTGACAACTTGGGTCTACCCATTGTCTCTTGAGCCTCCTTCAGGGTGTCTTGAAGCCATCTTGGCTTCCTCTTCTCTGCAGTGGTCTCCTGTGACGGTATGGGAAAATCCTCAACTAGTGCCTCTCCTCCTGGCGAGGAAGGCTCTGAAATAATCAATGGAGATCCTGAACTCTGAGCTACTGTGCTTGATAAACCTGCACCAGGTGATCCTATACCAGGGGAAACTGTGCTTGGTGAACTTGTCACCCCTAAAGAGGGTGAACCTCCTGATCCTGATGTACCACCTGATGCTCTTGAAACTTGTAATGTGGCCCCCTTCTGAGGAGCCTGCTGCTCTACCTGATCAATCTCCCGAGACCTCCTCAAAGCCCTCTCCTCCTCAAATGTCACATCCCGCATCAGGACAATCTTCCTTTGTGCAGGAAGATAGATACGGTAGGCTTTGTTGGTCTCACTATAACCCACTAGGATACCCCTCTCTGTAGTGGGCTTCAACTTCGTCCTCTTCTCCTCAGGGACGTGTGAATATGTAAGGCACTCAAATATCTTGATGTGCCCAACTTCCGGTTTCTTGCCGGTATACACCTCCTTAGGAGTCATGCTCCTTAAGACTCTGTGTGGGCTCATGTTTTGCGAATAAACAACAGTGTTACACACCTCAACCCACAAGAAGAAAGGTAAACTCTGATCATGCAACATCGCTCTAGCTGCACCCACAATGGTCCTGTTCTTCCTCTCTGCCACCCCATTCTGCTGAGGGTTGTATGGCACAATGAGCTCCCTCTTGATGCCAACACTCCCACAAAACTCTCTCATCTCCGTGGAAGTATACTCGCCCACATTATCCGATCTCAACACCCTGATTTTCCTCCTTGTTTGGTTCTCCACAAGAGCCTTAAACTCTTGGAATCTTCGGAAGACCTCATCCTTGGTCTTCAAGAAGTAAATGCAGGTCCTCCTGGAGTGGTCACCAATGAATGTCACATAGTACTCATATCCACTCAATGAAACATGGGACATAGGACCACATACGTCAGAATGAATCAAGTCAAGGATACCTGCAGCTCTGTTGTCACTGCTCTGGAAAGGTGTCTTGGTGTACTTTCCCAAAGCATACCCACTGCACACATCATGCTGCTCTGTGCTGAAGTCAGGCAACCCTGTAACCATCTCCCTCAATATCCTGAAAGCTCCATGGTGCAAGTAGGCCACCCTCCTGTGCCATAGCTCAAATAACTCACTGCTATTGGTCTACGCTACCATAGCTCCAAGAGGCTCAAATATAAGTCTGTATAGTCTCCCACTACGAGCTCCAATCACATGAGCAGACTCAATACTGGATCCCTTGTCCTCCAAGCTAAAAACTGATATCAAACTGTTCTTCAACCCCAGAACATAAAGAACATTTGTCACCTTCAGAGGCGGTGATGACTCCCTCTGAAATGAAACTATCCTCATACCTTCCGCTTTGACTTTGGAGTTGTCGCCAAGCATAACTTCCAAGACAATATCATCCTCCAAAAGGCTCGTGAAGTGCTTTCTAACTCCGGTCATATGGCAGGATGCTCCGTTGTCTATGAACCATGCACAGGAAAATGTGACATGCGTGGCTAAACTCACCACCAAAGCACACTCTGAATCAAATATAGCCGCAAAACCATCCACATCTGCTGAAGCTGCAACTCCCTGTTTCTTCTTACCCTTCTTGTTGGGACACTGAACAACATAGTGACCCATCTTCCCACAAGCAAAGCATTTCACTTTGCTCACGTCCTTCTCCTTAGCATTCTGCTTCCCCTTCTTCTGCTTTGTTCCACTAGAAGACCCCTTCTTGGCCTTCTTACCCTTCTTGCCCTTTTCCGCACGAGCAACATTCTCCTCTTCACCTCCCCCACCACTCTTGTTGCCGCCTCTTGCACTCCTCCTGATCTCCTCCGTGATGAAATCGTCCCACATCCTCCTCCAACTAGGAAAATGCTCTCTGGCCACCAAGCCGTGGATAAAGTCATCCAACTTCTCGGTGAACCCATATAAGACAATCCTAACCAACTGCTCCTTTGGAACAACCTCTCCAATGGCAGCTAATTCATCTTTCACTTGTGAGACTCTGGTGAGGAAAGAGGTGACACTGTCGGTCTTGGTCATCTTGGTGTTGCGTAGCTTTTGTCTCAACACCATCTTCTTGTTCTCATTAGAACTCTGGTGCAAAGAGCCCTAGGACTCCCACATTTGATATGCATACCTCATCCTTGACACATGAGGGAATAAATGGTCCTTGATGGCATCTAGAAGGATCATCTTTGCCTTCACATTCTTCTTGTTGAACTCCACTAACTGAGCTAGATCGATGGATGTTTGTACAACTGCTTTAACAACATCCCACACTTCAACTTTGTTGAAATTTGGTACCGGAGGACAGGTGGTTCCCTTAGGCTTTGATCTTTGGCCTAGGGAAAAGTGTCCAAAAGATTTTAATTTTTCTCCTAAAGTGACTTTATAATTTTTATAAAGTTAAAATCTAATTTAAAAGTGACTTTAAGTGATAAAGTTACTAAGTCTAATTTTAAAGTGACTTTTATAAAGTCAATGAAAAATTAGAAAGGAAAAAGTGACTTTGGAAATAAATGACTAAGTGGGTCTTTATTAAAGTGGGTGAATTAAAAATTAGAAAGTGAGATTTAAATGTGCATTTAATCTCAGTCATTGATCTAAATCTATCTCAGCCATTGGATTTAGAAATCACCCAAAAGTCATTTAGGGTTGGGTTAAAGGAGGAAAAGGAGGAAAAGATCATTCATTCTTTCATGAGCAGATTGGGAGAAGGAGAACAAGAGAGCAAGGGAGATTTCTGGACAGGAAGGAGAAAGAGGCAACAATTTGGCACACATACCAGGCAACTTTTCAGCAAATCAGAACAGCAGAAAGAACAAGTATACAGCTGAAAGAACCAGCAATAAAAGACAGATTTTTGCTGAAAACAGTAAAAGGCAGATTCGTTTTTGCACAGAAATTGAGGCAACTGATTTTCTGCACAAAAATCGAGGTCCGTACAGCATGTCCGTACAACATGTTCGTACTGTCCGTACAACCATCAATACCGTCCGTACAGTTGCCGTGCAGCATTGTGTTGCTGTTTGGAAATTTCCAATGGGCTGTGAGGCTCATAAATCGAGATAAGTTGGAAATTTGTTTGCTGATTTTTGCTGATTTTCGCTGAAATTTCTCACTGTAAAAAGACATTTTCCAGAAATAAAGAAGAGCTCTCAAACTGGTTTTCCCCAAGAGTTGTAGGGGATTTTTCCAGGGTCACGTTGACCAAAAATATCAGTGTTTTAATGTGTTTTAATGGCTGTTTATTATTGCTGATTTTTATTTCTGCAATTTCCAGCATTCTGTAAATTTTCCAGAATTTGTGTTTTCAGCAAATTTATTTTTTCCAACCTGTTGAATGTATGTTTATGGGAAAGGGCATTTAACTACATGGGAGAAATAAGGAGAAACTAAAAACCGGGGTGGGAAAACA
>APFE031574315.1:0-12595 GCA_000404065.3 Pinus taeda | reverse complement strand
AATCTCCCACTTGGAGACTGATTGTAGCAACTCCACCGCTGCTCCATTTGCTGGACAATGACTCCTCTTTGGACCTGGCTGTTTCTCATCTTCATCGTCATCGTTGAAGGCCAACTAAAACTAAGCATATACTAAGTTTCTCCATGGTTACAACTTTTGTTAGCATATCTGCAGGGTTCTGGCTAGTGTGTATCTTTTCCAGCTTCAACTGTCCATCTTCCAACACTGATCGTATGAAATGGTACTTGAGCTGTATGTGTTTAGTCCTGGAATGAAATGCTGAGTTCTTTGCAATATGAATGGCACTTTGGTTATCACTATATAACGTGCCCTTATCATGCTCCTTACCCAATTCACCCATAAACCTTTGTAACCAGATCATTTGTTTACTAGCCTCTGTAGCAGCAACATACTCTGCTTCTGTTGTTGAAAGTGCAACAATACTTTGGATTTTTGAAACCCAACTGACAGCTGTTCCACCAACAGTGAATACATATCTTGTAGTGCTCCTCCTGTTATCTCTGTCACCTTCCATATCTGCATCAACATATCCATGTAGAGAAATGTTTGAACCACCAAAGCATAATGCTTGATCTGTGGTACCCTTCAAATATTTGAGAATCCATTTCACTGCCATCCAATGTTCCTTTCCTGGATTGTTCATGTACCTGCTTACAACTCCCACTGCATGTGCAATATCAGGCCTTGTGCAGACCATTGCATACATTAAGCTTCCAACTACTGATGGAAGCTTAATGTATGCAATTTGAAATGGCTAGCAAAAGGTGTACTAACTGGTTTTGCATTGTGGATGTTAAATCTTTTCAACACCTTTTGTATGTACTCATTCTGTGACAATGTTAATTTACGATTTTTCCTGTCTCTAGTTATTCTCATACCAAGGATTTGTTTTGCAGCTCCCAAATCCTTCATTGCAAATGAATTTGCCAATTTTATTTTGAGAACATTTATTTCCTGCATGTTAGATCCTGCAACAAGCATGTCATCTACATACAATAACAATATAATATAGCTGCCATCATTTATTTTTCTTTTTAAGATAAACACAATGATCAGAGTGACATCTAGTATAACCTTGTTCAGACATAAACTTGTCAAATTTTAGATACCACAGCCTTGGAGCCTGTTTTAAGCCATACAAGCTCTTCTTCAACCTGCACACTAGTTTCTCCTTCCCTTTCACTTCATATCCTTGTGAATGTTGCATATATATCTCTTCCTCCAAATCCCATGGAGAAAGGTTGTCTTTACATCTAACTGCTCAAGATGCAAATCTTCAACTGCTACTAGACTTAAAATAGTTCTGATTGAAGTCATTTTAACAACAGGAGAAAATATTTCATCAAAATCAATACCTTTCTTCTGTGCAAACCCCTTCACCACAAGTCTAGCTTTGTACCTCTCTTTTCCTCCATCTTCTTCCTTCAGCCTGTAAACCCATTTATTCTGCAATGCTGTTTTACCTACGGGCACCCTGACTAAGTACCAAGTCTGGTTATGTGCTAAGGAGTCCATCTCTTCTCTCATGGCTTGCTCCCACATCTTCCTGGTTTATACCTGCACTGCTTCTTCATAACATTCTAGTTCACCAGAATCAGTCAACAATACATAATATAATGAAGGAGAGTATCGTTCAGGGGGTCTACTTATCCTGGTAGATCTTTTAACACCACTTTCAGGTGTTTGAAGTGCTTGTTGCTGTTGTGGTTGTTTTTCTGGCTATTGATCATTATGATTTTCAGGCACCATCACTTTTCCTATGATATCGTCAAGCACTGTGTATTCTCTCTTTTCTTTTTCTTGTTTCTTTTCCTGCAATTGATTCTTATACAAGACCTTTTCATTGAATATTACATCTCTACTCCTAATGATTTTGTGATTTTCATAATCATATAAGCGATAACCAAAATCATTAACACCATATCCAATAAAGGTACATTTCTTTGATTTTGCCTCAAGCTTTGTTCTATTTTCTTTATTAATGTGGACAAAGGCTTCACAACCCAAAAGTCTTTAAAAATGAGTAGTTTATCTTTTTTACCTGTCCATGCCTCCTCTAGAATACCAACCATCCAAGGAACTTGAAGGCCCTCTGTTTATTTAGATAAACAACAGTATCTACAGCATCTGCCCAAAATTGTAAAGGCAATCCTGCATGCAATCTCATGC
Source organism: Pinus taeda (assembly GCA_000404065.3). NCBI lineage: Eukaryota > Viridiplantae > Streptophyta > Pinopsida > Pinales > Pinaceae > Pinus > Pinus taeda. The sequence continues at coordinate 10,405 of APFE031574315.1, read as the reverse complement.
ACCTTGCATGCTCCATGATTGTCCTGTTCATCCTTTCTAACACGCCATTTTCTTGTGGTGTTCTTGGAACTATCTTCTCTCTATCAATTCCATTTTCTGAATAGTACCTATCAAACTTTTTGTTGCAGCATTCACCTCCATTATCTGATCTGAGACACTTCAACCTTTTTCCTGTCTCATTTTCAACCAAAGCTTTCCATTTCTTGAAAGTATCTAATACATCATATTTATTTCGAATACAATAAATCCATGTTTTTCTGGTTGCATCATCAATAAAAGTAACATAATAATGAGAGCCACCAAGAGATGATACCTGAGCAGGTCCCCATACATCAGTATGCACAAGCTCTAATTTTTTGCTCTTCTTTTCTTTCCCAACTCTAAGGAATCCGATTCTCTTCTGTTTTCCATAAACACTATTTTCACAGAATTTTAAATCAACATACTTCAAACCTGGCAATAAATTTCTTGAGTGAAGAATCTGCATCCCCTTCTCACTCATGTGCCCAATCCTATGATGCCACAATGTCGTATCTTCCCATGTAGAGGTTAAAGCATTAACAGAATTAGGAATACCATTGCATAAGTATAATGTAGCAACCTTTTCTCCTTTCGCTATTACTAGGGATCCTTTAGTGACCTTCCAGGTTTTATCTGTGAAGTAGTTATGCAACATTCACCTCCGAACTGCCCTGTTGAAATCATATTTTTCTTCAGATCTGGAACATGCCTTACCTCCTTTAATAGCCACTAATTTCCATTTTGCTATTTTATGAAAACTATACCCATTCCAACAATTTTACAGGGTTTATCATCACCCAATTGAACCTGTCCAAAATCTCCCTGAACATAATCATGAAAATGTTCCTTATTAGGTGTGGCATGGAATGAGGCCCCTGAATCTACCACCCGAGCATCAATAATATTTTCTAATGAAAAAATCAAAGCATCTTGCAACACATCACCTGTTACATTCACTTCATGATTGTTTTCTTGCTGCGCATCTCCTTCTTTTCCCTTCCGAGACTTGCAGTCTTTCTTTAGGTGTCCTTTCTTCCCACATTTCCAGTACACTATCCCCGATCTGGACTTGGATCTGCCATTTCTTTACTTATTGCGATATCCTGAGATCTTTCCTCTTTCCATTTTTCTTCCCCTAGTCTCTGCAGTCAAAGCATTACCTAATGTCTCACCGGAGCTTTTCCATCGCATTTCCTAGCTAAGGATTGCACCGACAACATCATCAAACTTTAAAGTACTAGATCCAGAGACAGAGTTACTAATGGCCATTACTAAACCATTCCAACTTTCTGGCAATGAGCACAAGAATAACAGAGCTCTAACTTCATCATAAAAGTTTATCCCTACAGAACTTAACTGACTTGTAACTGTATTAAAATCATTTAAATGATCAGCGACAGATCCACCCTCTGACATCTTCATATTAAATAAATGCTTCATAAGAAATACCTTATTTGAAACCGAGGGTTTTTCATATAGTTTGGCTAATGCCGACATTAAACCCTGTGTTGTCATTTCCTTTGAAATATTAAATGCTATCGATGCCGCTAGGCACAGCTGTATTGTTCCAAGTGCCTTTCTGTCGAGAATATCCCATTTTTTGTCTGTCATACTCATTGGCTTCTTGTCTTTCCGCTCAATGGTAGGTACAGATCTCTCTGATACAAATAATCTTCCATCTGCATCTTCCACAGCTGGTAGTTTTGGCCGTTGAATTTTTCGACCCTAAACCTACCATCTTCCGCCATTGCTCCCACTCGAACCAGGAACACTTCTCTCCTGTGAGTTTATCAGCCAAATAGACCTTCGGCTCTGATACCAGTTGTTAGAAACTTATATATTACAGAGAAATGGAACACATAAAATATTGCAGAAATATAAACACAGAAAACACTTAAAACAAGAGAGACATAGATATATGTGGTTCACCCGGTTTGGGCTACATCCACGAAGAAACAGCTAGTCCTTCTTTTATTATATTATCTAGCAAACTGAAGAGATACAACCTACAACAGATCCACTGTAACACCCTCTTCGTTCTCAATATCCTCTCTCTTCCTCACTCAGAATATAGATATTTTTTTGATATGTATAGACGCAATACAATTCCCTCATATATAGTAAGGGGTTGCCTTCTAGGGCAAAAAACCCTAAATTAAACATAACTTCTACCATCAGATCGTCCGCCTAATGAATGGCCCAGATTGACTAGAAATTACTAGACTTTTACAAGGCAATTTTACATCCGGCTGAAACCTTTGAATACAGAAGATAATCATGCTCCAGACCCAACAAACACATGAATCCCAACAACCGACCGGAAGTGACAGTGAAAACACACTTATTCAGATTCAACTAGATTTTATAAAAATGATATCGTTCCAAAATCAATCAAAGATGTTTGGGATGATCAATCTCTTTTGAGAAAAAGCAGCTAAATCATCCAAATAAGCTTCTATAACATGCTTGATGTTGTGAAAAGCATATGACATGGCCTGCTAAAAGTGTTACATAGTAATTTGTCATTGACTCCACATTCCCTGATCCCAGACACTGCCAGTTCGTGTTATTGACATCTTCCTTGTGTCATGTTGCAAATTATGTGTCAATGTCTTCCTTGTCATCTCAGAAAGAATACCTTAGTTCACCACTCCTAGAGCAAACCCTTTTTTACCTATGTTTTTGGGTCATCACGGGACAACAATTGTTCCACCCATGAAGATGGCCAAGATTACACTAGCCCTAGTGAAGTCTTCGCTCTGTCTCTGTCTTGCACTCATGACAATCTACTTTTGACGAGTTTTTTAAACAACTCGTCAAAGCTTCGAAGTGTAACAGCTTCATGGGCGGTCCTAGGGTTGGTTGTTGGACCAGATGAGCTCGCCTCTCTCCTTTGGGATTGTTGTTCCACCTTTTGTGCAACCTCTCAAAGGGATAAGCTCTTTCTCCCATTTCTTATGGAAGCTCCTCCTCCTATAAATACTTCCTCCATGATTGTGATTTAGGAAATGTTCCCTCTGCAGACAGAGGTAACCCCTCTAGCCCTAGAGTGGGTCTAGTCACAACAAGACAAAACAACAACTAATTTCCTTAAACAGTCATTGTCGAAAGAGCCTACCTCAAACCGGTGTTCGATGAAGATTTTGTTGCGCCACTCTAGCTATCGTTTCCTTCTCCTTAACGAGCGGTTCACCTGAAACAACACAAGAGAACAACAGAACATGTAACAGAGTACAACAATGATATATTTACTTACAAAGTCAAGGAATCATTAGCTATCAAGTATATTACACACAAGACATAGGAAATCATCATTGATTGTATTTAAATGAACAAGAGCAAAGCTTACAACAAAGCCTTGACGCTACAAACTTTCTTGAAGGGTCTAGCCAGTATGTTTCTTCAAGAATTCAATCTCAAGATGGGTCTCCCAAATGGATGATGACTCTCTCTCTCACAAGCACTAATACAAGGCTAAGGAAATCCACAACCAATTGCTCCACTATCAGCAATTCACACTGCAAACTATCACAATCACACAAAAGCTAGCTAATTTGCACAATCCAAAAACTAGCTGATCATAGCAAAAGGGAGTGCTTTTATAAGAGGAGGAGCCTCCATAAATGAGAGAGAGTGAGCTTATCCTCAAGGGAGATTTCTCAAAAGGTGGAACAAACATCCCAAAGGAGGAAAGGTGACCTCCCTTGACCCAACAACCAACTTTAGAAACACCCAAAAGCATTCTGTTTGAATTGTTTCGCCATATCTGGACCGTCGCAAGTCATACACGAGGACTCAGCGACGATGTCGCAAGGGAGTAGTGTATTCAGGGTCATCATCGCAAGATAGATTTTGAAGGCTTGCGTTGAGCCCTAAAATTCAACCGTCGCAGGAAACAGATGTACCCCTGCGACAACGTCGCAATGTTATAATTCATCATAGAGAATCGTCGCAGGCAGAATGAGGTTTACTTGTGACGATGCAGAAGCAGGGTTAAAAGAGTCAATCTTCAGGATTAGAGAACATTTGTTTAATCTTCTTGAATGAGTAGGAAGATGTGGACATATTTATCTGATGTATGACACAATGGAAATGTCGCTCAGGGGATATGAGGCTAGTGACAAATTACTGTGTAACATATGCCCCCTAAAGGATGAAGGCCGAGAGAGTGGGAGGGGTGAAATGCTTTACGAAATCATAACTGAACCGGAACACCATTGCTAAGAGCTGGCAAGCACAAGTACAACTGATATCTATGACAGTGAAATACATGTAGTCTAGGAATGGGCGCAACCATCCAAAAGATAGATAAATCTTGGTCTATGGTATGGACGCAACCGTCTAGTCAATAAGACAATATAAAAATAGAGGTATGGATGCAGCCATCTAGAAAGACTTAGGTATGGTCGTAGCCATCCAATCAAAGAGTCATGTATGCAATCATGAACCAATCCATGCAACCTGAACTTATGTAATCCTAGTATGGGGTCTTGAATCCCAACCGATCATAGTACAATTTCCAATATGCGAATAGATGTGCTGAAGTCGAGCATACTAGAAAATCTCTTGATTATCGGCAAATGATGTAAACTGTTAACAAGCACGAGAGAGACCACTAGTAATGTCAATGGTTCTCAAGGTACTGCCAGTACAATCCACAAAGTGTGAAGAATGATCTGGAGTTGAACACTAGTGGAATCACCCAATCAAAGACCAATGATGTAAGCCTATCGTCGATTGCGAAGAACTTTCCATTGAGGCATGCAAGCTCCAAGGTATCAAAAGGAATCTCTAGATCAACTTCCTGGATAATGAGTTGGTGTCGACAAGAAGCGACTTGTCGTAGGAGGGCCATAATGTTTCCCCCATCAACGACATGAGACAAGGAACAAGATGAAGTTGGATGAAGAAGAGAATTAGAGGAGGAGGTAAGGGTGAAAATTGCAGAAGGATTATACTCTTGAACATATCGGCGACATGACTTCGTAATGCGGCAGCATTTTGGTACCAAGGGATTAGAGGTCTGATGGAGACAACAAGGATCAAATGGAATGAGGTAAAATGGCAAACCCAAACCCCGAAAGGCTAATGACGATGTGAGGATATCTCAAACCCAGTGAGAAGCAAAAGTGCCGATGCTCAAGAGTGACTAGTTGCGGTAGGTAACCAATGGAAGATTTCCAAATTTCCCCCCCACCATTGCTGGAGAGTACCCCAATTATTTTTGAAAAAGAAGCTTGAAGGGGATAGCATATACTTGTGATATAAGTCTGTCCTTCGGAAAAATCCAACCTAGTGAAATTTTAACGAGCCCTAGGAAGGAGAAGCTCGGGTCTCATCATGGTGACGAGTCCAATGTCGTCAGGGTTTAACAAGTCTGACATAGGGAAAACTTGGAGTCTTTTTCATGTTTAGAGAGTTTGAAAAAGACACAGAAAAGAAAACTCCAAGGGGGTCCCTTTTCGTAAGTTTGTGTCTCTCAAGCCCGAAAAGGTAGAAAATAATACTCGAGAGAACCGCTTGACCATTTCAGTTAAGGAGTACTTTTCATAAATAGTGTTTCCAGCCCGAAAAAGTAGAAAACTCACTGGAAACACGACGTTTTGTAACCAAAAACGAGCTCAAAATGACAAAAGCTTGGCCATCTTTTCATTTTTAAACGATTGGAAAAGAGCTGAAAGCGGACCGCCATTTTTATTCTCCTTTAATGAGTCAAAACGGAAAAAACTCAACGATCTTTTCATATTTTATGAGTCAGAAAAGAGCTTAAAGAGGACTCATGGGAAATTTTCACGGTATTCACCAAGTAAGTATTAACCATAAATTATATTCGACGCCCTTGTTCCTGCACAGAAGATCAAACATAAGATCCATTCGACAAAGATACACATGTAATGTTATAAAAAACTAGGTCAAAAACCCTAAAATCATCAAAAACTATAGTATAACCCTAAACCCATAGTTAAAAAACCCTAAAATTTCAAGAAAAGGTATATATAAGACATGTGGTAAAAACATTTTTACCTTGTTTTTAATTTTCAACCTTGGTAATTTTTCAAAACATATGCACCTGTGCAAACTTTGGAGGTCGATTTCTACATCTGTGGTCAACAATCCCACACCATTCCTTCGCCAAGTAAGTATCTCATCGTTGCCATTGTGTTTTGATTGCTTTCAGTTCTAATTTCACGTATTTTGGGTGGATTTGGAAGGATTTTTGTTCCAAAACTGCGCCCCGATCGTCACAGAAGTCCGTCACGGGTTTGCAACGATCGGGGATTTTATACGCACCAAAATCGGCATCGTCGCAGGAAACATGTGTACCCCTGTGACGATTCAGAAAATGGTGAATTGTGAAAGAGGACTGTCGTAGCTATTTTAGAAACAGCTGCGATGACGTCGTAAACATAAAATTTTAATGTTTTACGCCATTCTAGGAAATGAAAGTGACTCAAACAGGTTTTAATCAATTGATATTTGCACATGCAGGGTGCAAAATGGTGTTTGTATGGAAAGAACGCACACACGATGCCGATGACAAAAGAGGTGTAACGGACCTGCAATGCATGCAGGTTCTTCGGAACTACGGATTATTGAAATTCTTCCTCACACCCCTTTTATGAGCGCAATTGGACTTGCTAGAGTTCTTGATTCGCTCATGGTACTCAACCAAGGGCAAGTTCATAATCCAGGGGTAGGAGATTGAGTTTGATGCGGCAGACATATATTTTCTCACTGGGTTATCTCGTCAAGGGGAAAGGCCCTGCATGGACGATGTCCGGGTCGCTCGAGAGTCTCTAGATATGATGATTTCATGAGTGTGCCCAGGGGCACGCAAATGTTCTACGAGCAGGAAGCTACAGATCCCAACAGTGGAGGACTTGCCACTAAATGTTCTACTATTTACGATCATGAGAGCAACAGGCTCTTAGGCCCAACACGAGGCAACTAAAACCCAACTGCGGTTGGCCTTAGATTGCCTCAATCCGACCATGTTCGACTAGGCAGAGGCAGTGTCTCTGAATTTGAAGAGGCAGCTGACCAAATGTCAGTGAGGAGAGACAAAGTAGTTTGGATATGGGCCCATCTTGGTACCGCTCATTTTGGAGCGGGTACCCATGCTTTAGTTGCAGGACATGCGCGTAGATCTACCTAGACTACGGGAGACTCATATCACCAGATGGGCTCATATGATGCCACAAGGGGGTGGCGGCCAGGTATTTTCATGGGGTCCTGACTTCATGGAGTGGCTGCATCGTCAGTAGGTATATGTTGAGGACTGGCCCTATGCAAGTACAAATTTCAGAGGAGATCCTAACATGCTTCTCCCACCCAGAGAGCAGTGGGACGAGCGAGGTAACACACTTGGATTGACCGCTACACTATTTTTTAATATTCCAGTTTTTATTTTATATTGTTTTTGGATTTTGAATGCACATGCACTAATAATTATGTTCAATTTGGCAGACGTCGGACCTGAGAGACCAGTGGGTCTCTCTCCTACAGCGTAGAGAGAGGAGAATAGAGAGCTTTCCCTACCACCTCCAGGTCGTGATGCAGAGGAGGAGATAGCCCGAAACTTGGGGGGCTTGATCGAGGGGATCCCAGACTATAGAGGGTTCGAGAAGATCCCTTGCCAGTACCAGCGACACACCGCAGGTGTGTCGAATCGGGTTCACAGACTGCTCAGATGAGTGGTTCGAGCAATGGTCTGCTATAGAGAGCAGAACCCACCATAGTAGTTGCCTAGGTTTCTTTTCCTGCTATTTTTGAGAGACATATGTCTCAGATTGTGACTTGAACATATACATTATTTTTTGGATTCATACACTTTTATTTTTTTATTGCCTCGGGGCGCCACACAATATATATATATATATATATTATATATGTTTTATTATTATGTCTGAATACTTGCATATAATGGTTTTGATTATAAATTGCATAAATGTCTGTCTAATACATGATTTGCCAATGCATCAGTTAACGTGTTAAGCCTTCTAGGAATGTGTTTAAATATGATAAAATAAAAATTTCTTTCTAGTAAGCAAACATGCAAATACAATCTTAAAATCTAAGGGTTTCTAACGGAATATTGCCCGTTAAGCTGCAGAACAACAAGTTGAGAGTCCAGATTCACAACCAATGCATGAATACTAAGGTCAACATCCTCGGCCAATAATTCAATGACAGTGCTATATTTAGTGACATTATTCATGGTACACCCTAGACAAACAGCCTGAAGGTCTACTAACTCACCGTGAGGATCGTATATCACCCATGCTGTGGAGGAAAGATTCCGTGTACTGCGACAGGCACCAATAGTGAAACCGATATAAGGTGCAACAGACATCTTCACAAGAAGAAAAAAGACACAATAAGCGGCAATAATGCCTACACATCAAGCCAAACATGTACACACTGAAAAACACACGTATGTACACAACAGATGCACGAAAACTCATGCATACTATTTTTTAAGATAAAGCCCATTCCAGGGCTTATCTAACGAGTTTCCTTCATAGTCAATCATCTCATAGGCCCCTTTTTGCAAAACGCATTTCACAATATAAGGCCCATTCCACATAGGTTCAAATTTGCCTGCCCCTAGTGTATCATTCGGTTGATCGTACTGTTAGCGCTTGAAATTTCACCTCAGGCTGAGACAGGTAAACCTCAAGGCTACATCAAACCATTTAGCCTCGTAGCTAGCCCTACGGGGCAGGAGAAGGCTCTCTCCGTCTATCTCGTAAAATCTCCAATAGATGAGATGACCAATGGGGTAACACTGATTTTAGGCTAGTAAACTGATCAAAAGGGTTGATTTGGGGTTTTTAGGGTTTTTGGTGGCAAATTGAGGGGATGGCAATTTTGGGTGCGGGCATTGGACACAGTTTCTGCAGGGAGTTCTTTGGGGCGAGGTAGGAGACAGTATTGATGCCTTTAACTGAAGTGGATGATTAGGAATGATAGGTGAGAGAGCTAAAGAGAGCAAACAATAACTTTGAATTCTCTTTAGACAGTAGAAAATATTGAAATTAAACAAACTTAAAAGCAGAGCATGGCAAGCATGAATTCTTACTTTAACACTTCATTTGTTTAATATGCAGAAGTAAAGAAAGGAAATGAATCACATAAAAAATCTTACAAGAACATTGAGAAACACATCATCAACACATGAGTCCACAAGAATCCCAAAGAGAACTGCAAAACCCTGGTCTTCCTTAGCCAAAAATTACAGAGATACAATGAAATAATACAATGATAGCTTCTCCCTCAAGAGTCCAACCCTGAAAATGAGTATGAAAGTACATAATATATATGATCTAACCTCTTTCCCTGCCTCTAGGGGTCGAACTCATCCTTCTAGGAGATGTTTCAACCACTTCTAAACTTAGCACTAACAACTAGGTAGTCAAAACAACTTGCCTCTATAAACTAGGAAACCAATCCATTCATTAAATGTTTGCTGTTTCATGCATGAATATTCTAGAATAGGTAACTGAGTGTCATGGTAACATGAAAATACATTAATTACATCAAAGAGGGTGAAAAATCCCATCTCAAGTCAAAACTGGTAAAAGTTGGGCGAATTCCTGAGCTGTAGATGAATTTCCTATGAAAACTGCCCAACATGTCGCGCGCCTCTGCCTGACATGTCGCGCCCCTTGGGAGCCATGTTTGGGGCAATTTCAGGTGGCCAAATTGGGCAAGCGTAGGCTTGTTGGAAAGGTCTATGAGTCTACCTTCCAACCCAACTAGAATTGTTGGATTTGGAGTTCATTTGCACTGTCAAAAATCAATTCTCCCAAGACAGCTTTCTGCAGTTCAAAAAGGTGGCAAAAAGTCAAATTTTGCATGTTTTTTGACTTTCTGGAGGCCCAAAACATGAAAAAATCTCAAGTCCTTCCATGTGCATATTTAAATTTGCATGAAAAATCTGGAAATTCTTAGCTTTTGTCAAATGGAGTTGCCGGGACGAAGCGTCTCACCGGGGGTGAGACGCGTTAATGAGAAAAAACCTGTATTTGGCACAAAAAATTCACAAATGACAAAATTTTCTCTAAATTTCTTGAAATTTAGGCTGGGAGTCCCCAATAAAGTACCATGCTTAGTAAAATAGGCTTTGGCCAAAATTTGGAGTGGATCGGGCGTTTTCCTTCGTTTTTGTGCTTTGGCCAACCGTCCTTGGAGCACCTTCGTTCTCGCCGGTATTTTTGACATTTCTTTAAAACCATGACACTTGTGCAAAAAGTGAAGGAGGTTTTTCTTCCTTGGAATTTTTTTGACAAAAACCTCTCTCAGTTTTGAAAAAATCATCTTTTATTGCTCAAAAACATCATTTTAGTGAAACTTATCCCGATGTGTGGAACAAGGGTTTTGG
>APFE031574311.1:0-16567 GCA_000404065.3 Pinus taeda | reverse complement strand
CCTCATCCTCCTCCTCCTCCTCCACCACCTCTGCTACCTCCTCCTCCCCCTCCAGTACCTCTACCTACTCCTCCTCTTACACCACCTCAACCCCCTCCAGCTCCTCCACCACCTCCTCCACTGCCTCCACCACCTCCTCCTCCGGCTCCACCTACTACACCTCCATGAACACAACAACCTCTTCCACCTCCACCTCCTCCTCAACCGTATTTGCCTCCTCCTCCTCCACCACCTCCACTGTCATGCCCCGAGGCCAACGGTAGTATTTCAACAGCTCTTGGTGAAGCACGGCACCACCGAACACTTTCTTTTAACCAATACTTATGTTCATGCACTACGCCTAACCACTTATTCCTACTTAGCTTGTGATTCTCAACCAAGTATTATTCTTTATCCTTTATACCAATGAACACCCATACACATTCATTATCAATATAAATTATAAATGATGAACACAATTTCACAGTATAAAGGGAGGGGCAACTCCCTGAACAATGAGTCTTCCCAACAATATATTTTACAATAGTTTACAATGTACAAGTATACTTGGAAAGCCAAAGTTTCATACTTAGTCAATTTTACAATCCAAGGCAAAACTCGGTTACCTAACTCGTCGACACCTCCGCACGGTCGGTGCACAACTCACCAACACTTCGTTCACCTTGTCGCACGATCGTGTTGTTTGCCCAACTTGGGCACGGCTCCAAGTCGCCACACATGGGTGCCTCTAACCGAGACACACCTCCATCCATAATCTCAACACTTCACCAATTCACTGTGCACACTTGCACGATGGGTTGGCGCTCACCCGAGCTGCCAAGACACCCGTACGAACTCGTCGCACAAACCTTCGCAAAAACCGGGCGCCACACCTGTGCATTCCACAACCGTCCATCGGGTGCCACACACAAGTGCACACCACAACTCAACCACTGGGCAGTCATGCCCGCACCTTCACCCACAACCGCGCCTCACTGTGTAGCCCTACCCAAGAATGGGCGCATGCTAAATCTACGCCTTCCCTTAAACTTGCACACTAGAACTGCGCACTTCCTTGTTGAGCGAATCATGTAGAGCGAGTTGGTTCAATGTTCAAATGAGTGCCAACACAATACAATATATATGCGTTGAAGCGGAGGTCATGGCTTGCCCAGGCGACCTCACCCACGCCCTTGCTCCATCGCAAAAGCCCCTAAGTCATCAAGTCAGCCTCCATGCACCCTCCACGCCATATAAACAAGTCTCCTCCTCACAAATGTGCATATGTGTCATTGTACGTTTGGAAGAGCTCACACTTCCACCATCGCACTTCACGTTGGAGCTGCAGGTCATTACATCTTCCTCCACCTGTAGTCGTTGTCGTCCTCGACAACATACCATCCTGGTAGCCCTCCACCAAGATCATCACCAATGTCTATCTCATCCTTATTCCATGATGTCAATTCCTCCACATATTGCAAAAATCCCTGCAGCATATGCAGAACTACCATCTTCATCATGTGTGGTCCTCATCCTATGAACAATTCTCCTTGTCTTCCTGATGCCAACATCTCTTTGGTACACTGCTAGCCCCCATGACTTGAACTAGTCAGGTGATCAATCCAACTGTCACGTTCAAATCATAAGAATGTTCCTCTTTATGCCTTCACTAGTCTATCTCAGATTCTACCACATCTCAGACTCACCAAGAATCTCACCATACTCAGGTCCATGGAAACTCCATCCCATCTGCAACATGTCATTATTCTTGATGCCAAGCTATCCCTGCACCATTTGTCATACCTGCTCAACCTGTTTTAAAGGACTCACTTTCATGAGCAGCTAACAATGAGCCCCATATTCTTGTCCATCTAAGAAGATGTGGAGGGAGTAGAGCCTGAAGGCTCACCCTCACTAATCACCTCAATCCATCTATCAGGATCCTCAATCTCCATCCTCTGTAGATAAGTGACCCGATCCTCCTCTTGAACATTCAGCCTCACATATGCCCCATCATCATCATTATCATCCTCGACCTCTTCTAGCCTTCTTGGCAAGTCAAAGATACTATATGAAAGAGTCCTGATGACCAATGACTGCTTGGTAAGCTTTGTCTCAACCATGGACAATCGCTTACTCATGTCATCTATCCGATTCTCGTCCTCCATTTGCATCACTGCCAACTTACAATCGGGACTTGTTACTCCAATGGTAGGCATGCCAATGGGTACATCTTCCCTTCCATCGCAAATGTATAGCTTCTTCAAATGTGGAACAATCATAGCATCAAACTGTTTCATGAATTCCATTCCCAGCATAACCTCATAGTCATTTATCATCACTATAGTGAAGTCAACCTTCCCTGTCCACTCACCATGTGTTGTGTCCACCTTTTCAGCTACACCAAGAACTTCATCGAAAGGAGAATTCAATGTCTTCATTTGTGCCTTGATCAGTACAAATTTCAGCCCAATCCTTCTTGTAGTATTTTCTCCCATGAAGTTGTGAGAGGCCCCACTATCCACCATAGTGGGTATATCAGCATCTCCAACTTTCATCCGAACATACTCCAACTTATTCCTCTCAGGATTCCTCCGAGAGATCACCTCTCTAGCAGCAGCAACACCAAGTATCTGCATCATCCCCATAGAAGCTTCTTCATTCTTCGCATTAGATTGTGCAATCGTAGCCACTTTAGGTTTAGAAGGGAAATTATTCACCGTATGTGGCCCTGCACATATCCAACACTTCAAGACTTTCTTCATCTTTGAATTGTCATCTGATTTCGAAGCATCTTCTTTCTTCTTATCTTTCGGCTTTTCGGACTTCTTCTTCCTATCATCAGAAGTCTCATCATAATGCTCCACCAACCTGTCCACAGCAGCAAAAGCTTCTTCAAGTGCTCTAATCCTCTGTCTGTTCACTTCATTGCATGCCCAAGGCTTCAACCCAATAATCAAATTGAATACCTTTTCCCTCTCTGCCATGTTAGGAAGTTCTAGGACCGCACTTGCAAACTCTTGCTGATATGTCTGAAGGTTCGCTTTCTACATTATGAATTTTACCTTCATCCTTGCTTCCCACGTTTCATCTTGAGGACTGAAATGGGCCTGCAAAGCTCGCTTCATTTCATCCCACGAAGTGATGTCACTAGAACTGCCATTGGCAATCTGATCCATCCGTCTTCGCCACCACATCTTAGCATCCTTTGTCAAGAACTGAGAAGCTATCTTGAACTTCGTCTCATCATCAGATAGTCCCAATCATTCCAATTATTGCTCCATGTCCCATAGAAAGTTACCAAGAGTCTTTGCACTCCTTGTACCATTGAAAGATTCTGGTTCCTTGACTTTCACATGAGGCACTCCTCCACCTGAGTTATGCCTCACGACCTTCTTCAACAGCGCGATCTCATCTCTGGCTTCGTCAAGAGATTTCTTAAAGTCCATGATCTCTACAAGACCGTGATCCCTTGCTTCTTCAACCTCCTTGACCCTTACTTCAAGTTGTGTACACATAAGATCGGTGTACTCGTGTTGGTTTTGGAGTTCCTCGAGCTCTTCCTTCATCTTTGAATTGGCCTCTTGATCTTTCACGACCAAGTCAATCTTCTTATTCCAGTAAGCCTGTAAGTCCTCCACTTTCTCCAACACTTTCTCAATGAACGCAAGAGTAGTGTCCTTCGCACCGTAACTAGACCCAATCTGAGATTCAACCATTGCTAATAGCCTTCTTCTTCTTTGCAATCTAGTTTCAACCATACAACAGTTTCACCTACAACCCAAGTCCTTGATGCAACACTTATCAGGAAGTGTTCACCAACCTCTTTTACCTGCAAGTACCATTCACCAACTCCAAGTGTATACCACCTTCACTTCGTCACCAGCCACCCTACTCTAATACCAACTTCAACTGAGCTCTGATACCAACTGTCACGCCCCCAGGCCAGCGGTAGTCTTTCAACAGCTCTTGGTGAGGTGCAGCACCACTGAACACTTTCTTTTCACCAATAATTATGTTCGTGGACTACGCCTAACCACTTATTCCTACATAGCTTGTGGATCAACCAAGTATTATTCTTTATCCTTTATACCAATGAACACCCATACACATTCATTATCAACAACAATTATAAATGATGAACACAATTGCATAGTAGAAAGGGAGGGGCAACTCCCTGAGCAATGAGTCTACCCAACAATATATTATACAACATTTTACAATGTACAAGTATACTTGGAAAGGCCAAGTTTCATACTTAGTCAATTTCACAATCCAAGGCAAAACTCGGTTGCCTAAATCATCGGCACCTCTGCACGGTCATCACACGACTCACCAACGCTTTGTTCAGCTTGTCGCACGGTCGTGTTGTTTTCCCAACTTGGGCACGCTTCCAAGTCGCCACACACGGGCACCTCCAACCAAGACACACCTCCGTTCACAATCTCAACACTTCACCAAGTCACTGTGCACACTTGCACGATGGGCGGGTGCTCACCCGAGTCGCCAAGACACCTATGCCAAGTCGTTGCACAAACCTTCACACAAATCAGGTGCCACACCCATGCACACCGCAACCATCTGTCAGGCGCCACACACCCGTGCACACCACAACTCGACCACCGAGCGCTCCTACCCACACCTTCACCCACAACCGTGCCTCACCGTGCAGCCCTGCCCAAGAATGGGCGCATGCTAAATCTGCGCCTTCCCTTAGACTTGTACACTAGAACTGCGCACTTCCTTGTTGAGCGAATGATGTAGAGCGAGTTGGTTCGATGTTCAAATGAGTGCCAATGCAATACAATATATATGTGTTGAAGAGGAGGTCATGGCTTACCCATCTGACCTCACCCACGTCCTTGCTCCATCGCAAAAGCCCCTATCTCTAAAGTCAGCCTCCATGCACCCTCCATGCCATAGAACAAGTCTCCTCCTAACAAATGCGCATAAGTGTCATCACACATTTGGAAGAGCTCGCACTTCCACTGTCGCACTTCAAGCTGGAGCTGTAGGTCGTTACATCAGCCCCCCCACCCCCCCCTTTGACCTTTGCCTCCTTAGAAAACCTAAAAGGGAATAAAAATTGCATATCATTTTATTCTCTTTATTTTTAATACTTATTGATTAATTATTTACATTGATAATTGAAATATCAATATATACATGATAATATAACAAATAATATGTATAACAATTTGCAACATAAATAAGTAATTATGAGAACAACAATTTAATTAATTTTTTTTGTAAAATTTATACAAATAGTATCAAAATCAGTTGAGAAAAATCCCAACTCATATTCTTAATGTCTAGAACTATTTAAAATCAATGGATTAATTATATAAAATCTTTAAAAAATAAAATAAAATAAAAACTCAATTTCCATAGACATAAATTCTAGAAACCTACAAATATAAATAACATACAAACACAAAACACAACGAAACATCAAAATACCTCCACTAAGTACGATCGAACACCAATAGAAAAGATATTATATTATAATCTGACATATGTGGTCTCAAAATGGAACTACAAAAATCTTAGGGTCATCGGAACAAATGAAGTCACCGTGGCCGAAACAGAAGATTACAAACAACCATACCCTCTCTATGCCTTCGCTCATAAGATGTATGTCTAATGTATTGGTGTATTTCTAGTGTATTGGCTCACTAAGATGTATTTCAATAATTGGTCACAATTATAATAAAATAGAACTTATGATTTTCAATATCAAAGTTTAAAGAGTGGTGATCATAAAAAATAAATACACCTCGCAACATTTTCCTGTTTTATTTCAAAAAATATAAAAAATAATTTTAACAATTTTCCACGAATTCATATTTTGTACATTTTTAGATTTGAAAATATTAAAAATAGATTTTTATATTTAAAAGTATAATTTAAAAAGTTAAATTTATTTGAGTATTAGAATTTCAAAAATATATGATATTAGTGCCAAATTCCAATTCCTACACTGTTTCTACATACTTATATTTGAAAAGATTAAACATAATTTTTTCTATTTAAAAATATAATTTAGAACGTTAAATTTATTTATGTATTAAAATTTTCAAAAATATATAATTTCATTGCAAAATTACAGTTAAATTTATGTGTATTAAAAATTTCAAAAATATATAATTTCATTGTCAAATTCCAATTCCAATAAAAAAAAATTAAATCTATTTTCATATTAAAATACAGTTAAGGATATTTTATTGAGAATTCCTACACTTTGGGCTATTTCAAACTACTAAGAATCAAAATAGGTACCATATGGTAATACATACTAAGGTGGGTTTTTTTATTAGTGTTGTCGCTATTTCAAACAACTAAAAATTAAAATAAGTACCATAAGGTAAGAAATACTAAGGTGGTTTTTTAAGTTAGTTTTGAGTTTCCCATATGAAGGGCTAAGCATGTAATCATTTCTTCTATTTTAAGAGAAAAGCATATTTTGTTCCTGTTTTTAAAGAAGAGCATGGAATACTAAGGAAAACCACTCAATAATAAAAAATAACATAAAAGAATAAAATAAAGGATGCATCTAAAGATGGTAACAACTAATTGTGAAGACAACAGAGAAAGATATGTATGATTACCATACCTTGTAGGTAAAAGTAGTTGTGACAAATTGGAATAGTTTCTCTTGAACGCAATGTCAAAATGGATGGTGAAGTGATTAAAAAAAAGAAAACCCAAAGGATATACCAAGTATGGAGCTCTTGTTGAGACAAAAAGGAAGAGAATTTTATCATAAAGCTTCAGTGCAACACATTAACTCATTTTATAATAATGCTTCAATGCAACACATTAACTATTGAAGATGACAACATAACAAAATTCCACAAGAATGATTCCAGGTTATGCCATGTAAGGGAAATATGTAGTCATGGCATAGAATTTTTTGTTACACGTAGTCAATGATGACAGATAAATGTTGAACTTATAACACTATGTAGCAAATTGTGTGAAATTACCAAACATTGTAATTAATCTACATAGTGGAAGGTTTGAAATTATTTGTAATCTATCATGCCTTGATCTTGGCAAGTATCAACCTAACAGAATTTCTCAATCTTGCAAAGTGTCAACCTAATAGCATTATATGTACCACAATAGTTTGCATGAATATTAAATAGAAACATGCAATCAAGTTAATTCAATATGATTTTAATTTATTTAAGCACATGTAATGTTCATGGTGAAATGCATGCTTTAAGAAAATGAATGAGTTTTGAGATGTTCGTGATTTTTTTATTTGTCTTGGCTATGTGAAATATATCAAGAGGTGGTGTGTGTTTTGATGTTCATTTGAGTTTACTAGACATTTCCTTTATATGGCCACATTAATTCCTATATTCATATGAAGATCAAAGAGCATGCTCCTCATTCTAAAGATTTGCACAGATACAATTTCACTAGCAGTTTTAAAACTTATTAAAAATAGTTTTGCAAATTTTATATAAATATTGTTTCACAATTTAAAATAAAAAATAATATTAATATCCAATAAATTTCATATAACAACTATTACATAAAATTAAAAATAAATAACCTAATATATTTGTCAAACTCTATGATATTTAAACCTTTCAATACCAATCTCTGCAAAAATAAATAAAATTTTAAAATAAAATGAAATTGACACACTGCAAATCCAATCCATAAAAAAATGAGTAATGAACAGGAATAAATTAAAACAAAACATGAATGGAAGACTTATTGGCAAGATTTGCGCTTGATATTTCCCTTCGGAAAATCATTAATTGAAAGAGAAAAAAAACAAAAAAGGCCTTAGCCCAACATGGACGAAAAAAACATGAACTTCGCATCTTTTCTAAAAATAGAAAGAAAGCACACGAATATAAATTTAGAAAAATCAAAAGCATCAAAAGAGAAAAGTGCCCAAATTAAAATAAAAAACCCAAAAAAAACATCAGCCCATCCTTTTCCAAAAAAATCCTATCCTTTTCCAAAACAGAGAAGAGAGAGATAAAAGCGCGAGAATTGAAATTAAAAAAAAAAAACAAAAAGTATGAACTCTCAATAGCGCAGTAGAGTTGTTTAATAGTTCTTTGTTCTTTGCGTAAATAGAGATCAATTATCTTTGGAAATAAAATGGTATGGACCAAATCTAATTCTATTTAATTTCATTTCCGTGTTTATTATGTTCATCTCTGCTCTGGTACGAGAACTAATTCTATTTCATAATCTTGTATTTTTGTTTGGTGCATTTTAAATTATGAGAATGAATGAAGTGCTGACGTTGCAGGGAAATGAATGAAAGAGGTGGTTGACGTTGCTGTTGTTCAAAGCCTACCTTGCTGATCCCAATTGTCTGGCTGAAAATCTAATCCCAATTCTAAGTACATAGAGATAGCCCTATATCTATCTCTTATTTGGATTAGTTTAAACATGATGCCTAACCATTTTTATCGAATTTAAGCCTATGCTACCTCCTTAATCATTTCTATTATATTTAATTTTTCCTTTATTGCTCCAATCGGCCTCCCAAATAAATAATTTCTACTGGATTTAATTTTTCCATCATTGCTTCATTCAATCATCACTGGATTTTTGAATGACTTCTCATAGCTCTGAATTTGGTTTTAGTCCCTGCCGATTAATTTAGTGTCTGGTTTTCCCATATAAACTCTTCTTTATTAGTTTAACCCTTGGACATAACTTACTGTGTATTGTGTTCTTTCTCGGTTTAATCAGTGGGTTTTTTCCCTTTTGGCTATGACTCGCTGTATATTGGTTCAATCTGAGGTTTTTGGTTATAACATGTTGCGTACAGTGATTAATCCGTGGTCTTTTATATACAACCTAGTATGTATTGTGCTACTTTAATCGAGGGTTTTTGACCCTTCTAATAATTAACTTCCATCTAAGAATTAATTTCATTGATAATGGTTCACAATAACAATATTTATAATTCTTTCATCAAGTTACAAAGTTTTATTGGCTTCCAACACACATATCAACACAAATAATAGTGTCCATTCATCCTCTATTTTTTCTTTAGCAATAGAATATTTCTACAATTTTAACGTATACATTATGTCTACAAACACAAAAATTGCGAACTTCTTGTAGGATTTAAGCACGAGCGAAACATAAAGTTATGACATAATACTATATTAGTAATTTGCATGAAAAAATGAGAGAATCAAATAACATTGAAATAGACTAAGTAAAAGAATGACAAATTCAAATTCACTATGTTGCTTTGCTTGACCTTAGGACAATTAAACTAGCATACTTGCTCAACAAGTGAATGGAAATGTGAATGTGAATGGAGGGTTCGATAGATAGGATGACCCAAGATATACAAGGAATGAAATAAAATACAGGAAAGTAACTAAAGCACATTAAAAATCTCTATCTTAAGTATGGATCTAACAGCACACTAAAAATATCTATCTTAAGTATGGATCTAACATGAGCGGAGAGAGATCAAATACTTCTTTAGATTGCAAAATACAATGTGAAGTTTCTTATTTTTTAAATTGTATTTTTGAAATCTATATAAAGTATATATATAGGATTTAAAATTAAAAACTTAATTCTTTTCATGATATATACATTTTTTTTTAAATGATATATAATATATACATAGTTTACATTAAAATGTTTGACATGTACAATGAGACATTTTCTCAGTGCAAATTAAAATGGTTTTTTAATTATTAATAAATTTTTAAGTATATGCCAAGTATTAAAATATTTTGTTTTATCAATTTTTTTCTATATATAGATATATATGAATTCGATATCATGCATAAATTATTTAACGTAGGTCTTCAAATATTTTAGTTAAATAACATGTTGAAATGTTTTTGAAAAAATAGTTTACTTAAATCTCTTTGTCAAATTTTTTGAAAAGTAAAAGTTTAAACATCTTAGTCACACTTTTTTTTACTTTTAATTACTTTACAACATATTTGTTTTACTATATTATAACGGACATTATTTTTCTATTTAGAGCATAGTTTATTTTTATTTTATAGGGGCCCATGTCAATTTGAGGGATAGTTTTTTCAGTTGTAATTACTTTACAATATATTCATTTTATTTTATTATAGTCGACATTATTTTTTTATTTAGGGAATAGTTTAGTTTATTTTATAGGGGAACATGTCAATTTAAGGGACGGATCCCTCATATTAGTTTGTAGAATGAGTCTCTCGGCTTAATAAGTATGCTAGAGATTATAATAATATGGTGAAAAGTCAACTTCTATTAATAAATAAAATCAGACCATATTGTAGAACACAAATTGGCTAGAATGGTTGTAACCATCTCTAAATAAAGAGATAATAGCTACACAAATTCACAAAATCTATTGTATAACCGTAGAAGATAAAATTCTTAGGATATTATGTCACAGGTATTGAGAGGTCAAATGTAGATTTCCGTGTAAAATTATTCTTCCCTTTCTTCTAGTTGTTCAACATATACAAGGAGTAAAAGTATGTCCCTTTGTTCTTCTCAAGCTTATGGTGGAACTAGGAATATTATGTTAGATTATTAATTGATTCTATAAATATTTGGTCAATTGTAGCCTAATACAGAACCTCTTTCACGGAGGAAACATTTTGTGTATGTGTTGATCTACCCCCTATCTGTTGGAAGATTTCTAAACATTTCATAGGGGCCAACTTGTGAATTTTTCTTCATGGCTAGCCAAATTACTATAAAGAGGAATGAAATGGAGTTATTTGAACTTTTACATCCATAGGAATTCATATTCAACATGTCACCAATGTGTTTTTCCCAGTTGTAGATTTTGTCATCATGATCACTTGACCAATTTCTTCTAGCATAGTGAGTTAATGTTAGAGACTCTCCCTATTCATGCAAAATGACAATGGTAGCATGTCCTTTTGAATGGAGGTTTATTTTAATGAGTTTCGTTTAACATATTTATTAATTGGAAAATCAAAATCTCAATTCCTATTTTGATGTTAACATTTTATTTTGAATGGCATAATAGATATAATGCATATCTAAAAAATTATTTGTTCACATTGTGCTATAGAATTGTCAAAAAATAACAAAAAACATAACACTATTACTGAATCTAACAAAATTAATGGAGAAGTAATATTTATACTATCTTGCCATTTTGTTGTGTTTTGTTTTCTTTGAATGTCATTGCTAAATAAAGAAATGAGATTGCATACACATTTTATATAATGTGATTAGAATAAATATCTATAATAATTGAAATAAACTAAAGTAGCAAAACAACAACCCTTCATCTTATATTTGGCTCAAAATTGAACATTTAATTTAATGTTCACTAGGAAAGAATTAGAAATAAGAAAAAAAAGTGAGATATCAAAAGATTAATTTAACAATATATATTTAACCCAAGAATATAAATATGAATAAATAGAAATCAAATAGAAAATATTTATTATTCATATTGCATATAATATTGAAAATAAGAGAAAACCATATACAAAATACACAATTTATACATTTAGAAATTTTATAATTTTGAAATAAATAAAAGTAAATTTAGAAAAACTTATCTAAATTTGGTTTATTTTAGTGCATGGAAGGATAGAATACAAAAAAATATAATTATTTATAAAACTAAATTGTAAAGAAACAATAGCTTAAATGAACTTAAGACACTAAAATTAAGACCTTAAATGGTCCACAAAAATGTACACCATCATTGTATCATGTAATTGGTGAAATATAAGTATTAGTCAAGCTCATTACCATATGTTGACTCTAATGATCTTGACTCACCAAAAGTGTTTTGTGGGTCAATATCAGTAATAAAAATATTATCTCCAAAATTCTCAACATTTCTTATATTCCTTTCTTATGGGATTGAATTTGGAATTATAGTTTATTCATATTTATCTTCACTATGTTAGGCCACTTTAAATACATAAAAGCTATAGTTTTAATGTTATAGTTAATGTGTTCGATATTAAAATTGATGTGTGTTGTAACATTTCAAGAGTTGCAATGTCTTGATCTTGAAGAATATTATGGGTCATAGTTTTTAGAATTCATTGTGTTAAAGATCATAATGCAATATGGTTTAATCAATTTTAGAGTTAGTCCCTTGAGAATAATCAAGTGATCAATGTCATTTTTTCTTATGGGAATAGTGGTTAGATGTTGCATTATGGAAGAGTTTGTATTTCTCTAAGAGTATCAATGATCATAATAAATTACCGGTATGTGTCATATCAATGATGTGACATTCATAATGGTTTTTGGATAAGGAAAACATATTGTATAAGATATTATAGTTGACATAGTGGTCAAATGTTACTTTAAATAAGGGAAACAATTTGTGGAGGTTAACATATAGTGCAATATATAGAAGTATCTAATAATCATTATAATTAGGGAATTTATAAATACATATATTAATATATATTTTGTTGAATTGAGGTTTTTGTGATCCAGAACATTTTAAAAAAGAGTTTGAGCGTAAACCACATGTAGAACACCTTTGTTCGCAAGTTTCTTAAAATATATATTTTCTCAAATCAAAATATTTTTGGGAAACCCAATTAGTGTTTCCTTATAATTGTCCTCATTGTTTTAATCCAATAACTTATTAGTTGTATTTTAAAAAACCCTTAATGATTTAGTAGCTGGGGTTTTGGAGGCTACTAGAGTTTTCCAAAGCTCTTGGAAATATTGAAAAATTAGATTATCTGAAATTTTGAAGTAAATATTTTATTTCTATTATTTCTCATTTCAAATTCCTTAAAAAAAATATAAACTAAATATTTCTTAAATACTAATATAAATAATGATTAGTTCATATAACTTTATTTATTAATAAAAAACAATTATTTTAGTAGTGGCAAATGTTATTAAACCATATGAATTCTAATAAAGATTTTTGTTATCAAACATCAAATTATATTTTGACAATTTTATTATTTAAGAAAATAAATTGTACTAACTTTCCTTGCATGTTGATAATTCTATGAATTCATTAACTTTGCCTATTTTCCAAACAATTTAAAAAAAAACAATTTACACATCATTTTTTTAAATTTCACCCTTACCTTTTTAATTTTGAAATTCTATCTTTCATATAAAAAAACCAAGTAACTGTTTGGTCTTTCTAACTTTGAAACTGCCAAACTTTTACTTAAAAGCAATTAATGGTTTCCTTTAACATTTAACTTCTAATATTTAACATTTAACTTCTAACTTCTAATATCTTAGTTTGGCATTAACCATTCGGTTTTTGAAATTGCCAACCTTTTACTTCAAAAGATATTAACGGGTTGTTTCTTTTACTTTTTATAAAAAGGGATAATTTCTTGGTTCGCTTTTTTTTCAAATTTAACCGTTAACTTTTCTTTTGTGGATGGGACTTTCAACAATGGAAACAATGGAATTAATATTCGGCTTCTAAAATTTAGTTAATTTTTTTGCCTTTTTTCCTTTAGTTAAATTTAGTTAATAGAGGGATTCGGGCGATTCTTTTGATGGTGGAGCTTTCCACAATGGAATTAATATTCGGCTTCTCAAATTTAGTTAACTTTTTGCTTTTTTGCTTCAGTTAAATTTAGTTAATAGAGGGATTCGAGCCATGGTCTTTTTCCATAGCGGTTTCCTTCATTCTTCAACGCGGGTTTCGCAATCGCAATCTCTCCTTGGCAATCAAGAATCTTAAATTCAACGGTTGTATTTGGTTAAGCGCTGATAGATGGATTCGAGCGATGGGAATTTTTTTTTTTCCTTGAGCCGATTTCGCAATGGCAATTTCTCCTCGACAATATGTGAAGATTAGAGATTCCAACCACTGTTGGTCATGAATGACGGAAACTATGGTCATGCCCAATTGTTTCAAGATAAGATTTCTTATTATATTGTACGAGGATGTTGGATGATTAGAGAAAATAAAAGTTAGCACGAGGATGTTCGAAGATTAGAGAAAATGAGTGGTAACAACGTGACGATGGTGTTTCCATTGGTAACACCAATGTTGTTGCCGTTGTATCTTTTTCAGAGTTAAGGAAGATAGCTTTGTTGGGAGAGTGTCACTGGAAAGCTGATCGTCACCTTGAATATCTCAAGGTTATGTGTTCGATCCACGCTCCGGGCCACGCTCATTGCACCTAAAACTTCACATTTCTAGTTCTAATCACACTAGAGGTAAGGATGCCATTTCTGTCGATTCGATTTATCTTTACACTCTTTAGTCATGGTTCTTTTTCGAGCCTTGTTTTAAAGTCTTCTTCATAATTTCTTTCCCAACTATGGATATCGTTTATGGATGATTTTGTTTTAAAGTCTTGTTTATAATTTTTTTTCCACAAATATGGATAAACGATATCGTTTATGGATAAAAAAATTTTCCCATTTGAAGCCATGCCTGTTGTTCGAGCCTTGTTTTAAAGTATGGTTTATAATCTTTTCTTGCAACTATGCATTATGCATTTTTGTTTATGGATAATTTGAAATGATGAACACTGCAAATGTTTGAAATGTTGAGCACTTGTTTATAGTTATTTTCTACAATTTTGGAAAGCACTTATTGATACTTTTCTTGTTCAACACATATGAAAAGTCTGAATACTTCCTCATCAAGATTCGTCTGTCCTCACACTCAATTACAATTATTCTTCGCCCCAACCAATTAAATTTGCTTCTGAAATATAAACAGAAATAACAGCAAAACCTGAATAGCTACAGAGCGCTACGGGTACATTGTCTTAATGTACCAATACATTAAAGAACAGCAGCACGCATAGTGCTGTTTTGTTAATCTTGCGTTTCGGCCACCCTAACCTAACCTGATTTGGTCAAATGACCAGGAAGATATTTGTAATTCCATTTGAGAACACATCAAGCCATATAATATGCGAGATTATAATAATAATATTATTATATAATATCGCTGATGATATTCCATCGTTATTATAATATTCTATTAACGAGGTAACGATGGAGTAAGGGGCTCAATATCTAGGGTTCGGGGTGAGGAATACGAGGTCTCTCGTCACGGGTAACGAGGGCTAATCTCTGGGTTGTTACGGTAATAAGAGTGAGATCCCTGCGCGCCCTAGGAAGTTGACTCTTGATGGGATTCAATAAGATAGAAAAATAGAGATTCTGTTCCTTTCTATACCGCCTGCATTAATGCATTCCCTTAGGTTTGTTAGCATACCCGCTGAGTAACCTGCCACCACATACCCGAGAAAAGGAAAAGGATGGCCCTATCACATAATACCCGTTTCTAGTTTCCTTTTTCTCTCTATAGATGTGATATGGTGACATCAGAAATTGGTTGGTGCTTTCCCCGTGGAAAAAAAAGCACTAGGCTAACCCAATTACGAGCACAAAGGCATACAACGTACCGGGTGTGGGGCTCTTCCACTTCCCTCTCGATTATTTCCGAATAATGAATGGAACGGCGATTCAGCGGGGAATATTCTAAACTTCGTTGGTTTGTATTTTACTTATATGTGGGGTTTCCAGAATTTGATGGGGGTTTCGAAAATTTGTCTATGGTAATTGTGTTTTTTGTTTATTTTATTTTTTAAAGGATTTATAGAATTTTATTTATTGATTTTAAAAATAGTTTTGTACATTAAGTATAAACATTGAGTTATATATGATTTTTTCAAGAGAGTTCGATACTATTTATATAAATTTTGTAATTTTTTATTAATTAGATTGTTTTTTTTTTATGTATTAGTTATATATATAATAATATATATTGTTAGATTATTATGTATTATTGATATCTGAATTATTGTTGTAAAAAATGTGAAAATCAATAAGTATTATAAATAAAGAGAATGAAATAGTTCTAGACATTAGGAATAAATATTTACGATTTCTTTGAACAAAGTTTGAAACTATTTATATAAATTTTATTGAAGGAGGACAAGAGGGTTGAGGCACAGGTAGAAGAGGTGGAGGAGGAGGAGGAGGAGGTGGAGGTGGAAGAGGAGGAGTAGGAGGAGAGGTGTAGGTGGTGGAGGAGGTGGCATAGGTGGAGACAGAGGTGGAGGTGGAGGTGGAGGAGGAGGTGGAGGTGGAGATGGATATGGAGGTGGAGGAGGATGAGGTGGAGTTGGTGGAGGGGGAGGAGGAGGTGGAGGCGGAGGCAGAGGCAGAGGATGTGGTGGTGTGGAGGAGGAGAAGGAGGTGGAGGTGAGAGGAGGAGGAGGACGATTTGGATGTGGAGTTGGTGGTGGAGGTGGGAGGAGGAGGAGTAGGAGGAGGAGGAGGAGTTGGATGTGGAGGTGGAGGAGGAGGTGGTGGTGGTGGTGGAGAAGGAGGTGGAGGTGGAGGTGGAAGAGGAGGAGGAAGAAGATGGGGTGGAGGAAGAGGGGGAGGAGGAGGAGGTGGAGGTGGAGATGGATGGGGAGGATAAGGAGGAGGATGTGTGCGAGGTGGAGAAGGTGGAAGACGGGGTGGAGTAGGAGGAGGAGTGTGGACGTGGAGGTGGAGATTGGAGAGGAGGCATAGGGGGTGGAGGAGGTGGGTGAAAAGGAGGAGGAGGAGGAGGTGGACGAGGAGGAGGAGGAGGACGAGGCGGCGACAAAGGTAGAGGAGGAGGAGGAGG
>APFE031574306.1:0-16574 GCA_000404065.3 Pinus taeda | reverse complement strand
TGTTGGTACGATTCTAAGCCCTTTTTCCCATTCCAAAACATGACCATTTCCTACCTTTTTCTCATCATCCATTCCTCAAATGCCTTAGAATTTAATTAATTTAATAGTTTATAGTTGTTGGCATGCATATTAATTGATTTAGGGGTTTTGTGTTGACAAATTAGGATTTTAGGCCTAAATCACTACAGGAAGTCTTAACAACCTGTAAATGGTTTATTATGTGACATGTGGCATGACAGCTAGGTAGGAGCGGAAGGCATGGACGAAAAGAGGAATGTCCAAACATGGACAAACACCTACTCCGCATTAGAAACATTCCTCCAATCAGCACAGTCAATGCTTAGTCAACCCTAGCATGTCGGCACAAAAGGAAGCAACAACATTCAGTTTTTATCCATTCGCTTTTAAGTTGTTTCCTATTTTGATTTTTGATTTTATGCATAAGACAATTAGGAATATATCCGTGTTTTGATTTACCAAACGCAGCAACAGCTGCTATGGATAAGCATCCATTTTTCAAGGGATGCAATTATGTAATTAAAAGACAAGGCCGAGACCTGGGATCGGTTACACACACATACATACAGACATTTACTATTGTTTGTTGTTACAGTTACGTTTGAAACAGAACCTCTGGTTTTCGATCTAATACATTGCATACTTGTTTAATATCGTGATCGTGGTGTAATCATCGGTGTGCCAAAGACGTGGATGGGCCCTGCGTATGTGGTAGACCGATCATACATTTCGTTTGTGTTTACATTTTGCTTATGCTTATACTCTGTTTATATTCGCATTACATTCATAGTGTAGTTTTGATTTAATTTACAGTCAATTTAATTGGATAAAACGCATGCGAATTATATATATGTTTGGAGATTTGATTGCAGTGATGAATGCATTAACTCGATGTCTGTACATGTGTTGAATAACCCTCTCTTGGATTATGAAATGTATCCCGTAAAGGATTTAATCTCAGAGTTGTATATAAAGCACTGATATGGATAATGGTTATGAATTTGCTTTTACATGCCTTCATTAAGCATTCTTGATTGCTGAATGATATTGAACAAGGGTTGCATGTTGATGTCTCTGTAAGGGGACCGAACCTTTCAAGATAGCCATAAACAGCATGATAGGAATTGCATTTAGTTGTTAATAGCACATGATTTAATGCTTGGTTAGTTTAACAATAGACTTAATCTCAGCATTAGGAGTCATAGATTTAGAGTAGATCCTTTATGCTTATATACTTTAGGCACACGCCTCTAAGTAAACGCACCCTGGGTTGACAATTAATTTAGACCGATCTAGCCCCCTAGATAGGACACTACATTTTGGCGCCGTTGCCGGGGAGGCGTACTTAAAGGATTGAAGTTTAATGGAAAAATCAACATAAAAAAAATTAGTTAACGCCATGCTCATTTATGCCTAGGTTTAGAGACAATCAGGGTAGATTCAGAAGAACCCCCCACCCTTCACAAACTAACCCATCACCATCAGGAGCAGACTCTGTAAAGCATTTAACACCGGCTGAGGAAAATCTCATTCAAGCCTTAGAGGATAAACAAAAATCAGGATAGAGACTTACACTCGTTGAAAGGCAAACCTTATATATACATAAATCTCAGAAGAAGGACTTTCCTAGGTCTACCACACAAGGCGAAAGTAGTGCAGTGATTCAACACTCCCCAGAGACTGAACACTCCTATCTTAATCCCTTCTTTGAAGGAAGTGACTCTGATAAATCCATTAAGATGGCTGATGAAGGAGCTGGGTCAGCACAAAATCAAAGACGCAGAGATGAGGAAGAGTTCACTTTTCTTTTTCCCATACAAGAACCCCAGGAAGATGATGAGATCAAAATGAAAAATATGCCACCATCAGTGCTACCTAATTTCTATGGTATGGCTTCGGAAGACCCAGACTCATTCTTATTCGAATTTGACATTGTATGCCGGACATATGGTTATACTGATGATGCCCATAGGCTCAAACTTTTTCCAGCCACACTAAAAGCATCAGCCTTGAGATGGTTCATGGGGCTTGGTGAACATACTATCACAGACTGGGATGGTATGAGAAAAGTATTTCTAAGGAAATATCAACCTTATTGCAGATCTAAAGATTCTAAAGATGAAATCTTTAGAATGACCCAACAAGAGGATGAAACCTTAGAGGAATACTTGGAACGGTTTATCTATAACTTGCAAAAATCCAAACACCGAACTATGCCTCTTGAACTGACTCGCTCAATATTCTTGAAAGGTATCAGAGATGAGTACATGGATGACCTCAATTTAATGGGCAAAGGTGACATCTCTGTTTTACCCTTTGAAGAAATCGCTGATCTATGCGAAAAGTATTCAAGGAGTAAAGCTAAGATGGGAAAGAGAACTTTGTCATCCAAGGTCATTAAGTCCAATTCCACAAGTGTCACAAGAGCTGAGATAGGCAACCTGTCAGAAGAATTCAAGACAGATTTATTAAGCACAATAGGGAATCAAATTGACACTTTGAAAGCCAAAAAGAAACAAGAAACTGAGGACCAGGTAATGTCCATTTTCTGCCCCAAGTGCCGGAAGAAACATGCATTAAAAGACTGTCCACTAGATAGCATCCAAGTTTGTGCTTTCTGTACTGAACATCATGACATATTTAATTGTCCTAAGGTTAAGGTTTTGCAGAACTATAACATGGCAGCTAATGCAGAGATGGAACACATGTATTACATGGGCGCAAAAAGATCATGGAAGCCAAGGCCAAACCCTCAAGGTATGTTTCCAAATCAAAATTCGCAATTTCCTATGAATGATCAGATGTATGTGCAGAATTCATGGAATGTACCAATGCCATGGCAGCCCCCAAACAACCCACAGCAACAATGGAGTCCATCTCAACAATATACTCAACCTTATCCTACATATCCTCAGTCATATTCCTCGTACCAACAACCATACCAACAGTACTCACATCCTCAACCATATCAGCAGTACCCTCCGCAAGTTGGTTATCCACCCCAGCCTACTCAACAGGCACACGCCTCTAAGTAAACACACCCTGGGTTGACAATTAATTTAGACCGATCTAGCCCCTAGATAGGACACTACATTTTGGCGCCGTTGCTTTAAGCGTGGCTTTGTTTAGTTGTCGGTAATCGACACAAATACGCCATTTACCATTTTTCTTGGGCACCACAACCAATGGGGATACCCATTGACTGTCAGAGATAGGATATATAAAATTTACTCTCAAAAGTTTTTGTAACTCTTCTCTGACAATATCTTGAAGTACGGGGTTCATCCTCCTTTGCGGCTGCCTCACTGGTTTAATAGTATTGTCTGTGTAAATATGATGAGTGCATGTGTCAGGATGAATGCCATGCATGTCGGTATAATCCCAAGCAAAGGCTGTCTGATATTGTCTCAAGAGTTGGATTAATCTGTCTTGTTGAGATGAGTCCAAATGATTGCCTATGTTCAAAGTTTTCCCCGGACTGATTTCTATAACCTTACTCTGAGTATTGGTGATGGATTGAACTGGAAAAATATCAAGAAAATTGGTTTGTAAAGAGTGGATGGTGCATGTCTCCTGAAAATTTTGAGCTAAAAGTATGTCTGCAGCATGATATTGGGCATGTCTCAAATCTTCAGAGATATCCGGTTGAGCAAGAAATAATTCTACCAAATCATTATTCTCATGTTCTTGGAAATTATAGATTTGGTCAATGCTGAAAAGGGGCTGTACTTCATCTTTGTCATTAAATTTGTCATCGAGCCACAAATTACGTGTAACTGCTGGTGATTGTGCTGATGGGTAGAGTGTAAGTTGTTTCCGCTCTGTCCCTCTAGAGATAATCATGTTGCCAAATCGACAACCTATAAATGCATCAGCAGTTGCTAACCATGGCCTACCAAGAATGATAGGGTGTCCGCCTAAATTAGATTTGGGTTGAAGGACTAAAAAGTCCACCGGATACTCCCAAGAGTCCAGTGAGACAATTACGTCCTCTAAAATCCCTTCAGGAATCACTTTGGACCTATCAGCTAATTCAAGAACGATTGTTGTATGTTGCAGATTGGTAAGCTGAAGTGTTCTCATGGTTGCTAAGGTCATTACATTAATTGCAGCTCCAAGATCGATCAGAGTGTTTGGAATTTGTATGTTGTTAATAATGGTGGTTACTTTAGGAATACCAGGATCAACATACTTTTCTATGGAAACAGTATTGGTCATCAGTCCTGCTAAATGTCCTATGACATGAATAGTTTGAGGATCGATCTTTCTTCTAGCAGGCTTTTTGAGACACATGTCTTTGATGGCTTTAGTGTAGATATGGATTTCTTTTATAGCTTGCAGTAATGGGATCTTTATGTAGACATTTTTAAGCTCATCTAAGACATCAAATTGTGGTATAGACAATGGAGGTTTGATGTGGACCAATCGGTCTGGAAAAGGTGGTTTCAATTGTTGCATTTGCTTATCACTGATGTCAACGTTTGATTGTTTCTCGTTTATTATTTCTTTTTCATTTTCTACATTTTCTTCTCGTTTTTCTATTACTGGAGACTCTCTCTGTAGTACTTTGCCAGACCTCAAGTTTATGTTCTATAAAGGTAATATGGAATATGAAGTTCCTTCTTCTATATTATAGGCTGGCCTCTCTGCTCTATTATTCGGATTTGGGACAGTTTGAGCAGGAATTTGCGTGGGTCTGGAAGGCTGTGGGTTAGCTGAAAATTGGAGTTGTGGTGGATTTATTGGTGGAGGAGCAGGCAGTGCCTGTTGAGTAGGCTGGGGTGGATAACCAACTTGCGGAGGGTACTGCTGATATGGTTGAGGATGTGAGTACTGTTGGTATCGTTGTTGGTACGAGGAATATGACTGAGGATATGTAGGATAAGGTTGAGTATATTGTTGAGATGGTCTCCATTGTTGCTGTGGGTTGTTTGGGGGCTGCCATGGCATTGGTACATTCCATGAATTCTGTACATACATCGGATCATTCGTAGGAAATTGCAAGTTTTGATTTGGAAACATACCTTGAGGGTTTGGCCTTGGTTGCCATGGTCTTTTTGCGCCCATGTAATACATGTGCTCCATCTCTGCATTAGCTTCCATGTTATAGTTCTGCAAAACCTTAACCTTAGGACAATTAAATATGTCATGATGTTCAGTACAGAAAGCACAAACTTGGATGCTATCTAGTGGACAGTCTTTTAATGCATGTTTCTTCCGGCACTTGGGGCAGAAAATGGACATTACCTAGTCCTCAGTTTCTTGTTTCTTTTTGGCTTTCAAAGTGTTAATTTGATTCCCTATTGTGCTTAATAAATCTGTCTTGAATTCTTCTAACAGGTTGCCTATCTCAGCTCTTGTGACACTTGTGGAATTGGACTTAATGGCCTTGGATGACAAAGTTCTCTTTCCCATCTTAGCTTTACTCCTTGAATACTTTTCGCATAGATCAGCGATTTCTTCAAAGGGTAAAACAGAGATGTCACCTTTGCCCATTAATTGAGGTCATCCATGTACTCATCTCTGATACCTTTCAAGAATATTGAGCGAGTCAGTTCAAGAGGCATAGTTCGGTGTTTGGATTTTTGCAAGTTATAGATAAACCGTTCCAAGTATTCCTCTAAGGTTTCTTCCTCTTCTTGGGTCATTCTAAAGATGTCATCTTTAGAATCTTTAGATCTGCAATAAGGTTGATATTTCCTTAGAAATACTTTTCTCATACCATCCCAGTCTGTGATAGTATGTTCACCAAGTCCCGTGAACCATCTCAAGGCGGATGCTTTTAATGTGGCTGGAAAAAGTCTGAGCCTATGGGCATCATCAGTATAACCATATGTCCGGCATACAATATCAAATTCGAATAAGAATGAGTCTGGTTCTTCCGAAGCCATACCATAGAAATTAGGTAGCACTGATGGTGGTATATTTTTCATTTTGATCTCATCATCTTCCTGGGGTTCTTGTATGGGAAAAAGAAAAGTGAACTCTTCCTCATCTCTGCGTCTTTGATTCTGTGCTGACCCATCTCCTTCATCAGCCATCTTAATGGATTTATCAAAGTCACTTCCTTCAAAGAAGGGATTAAGATAGGAGTGTTCAGTCTCTGGGGAGTGTTGAATCACTGCACTACTTTCGCCTTGTGTGGTAGACCTAGGAAAGTCCTTCTTCTGAGATTTATGTATATATAAGGTTTGCCTTTCAACGAGTGTAAGTCTCTGTCCTGATTTTTGTTTATCCTCTAAGGCTTGAATGAGATTTTCCTCAGCTGGTGTTAAATGCTTTACAGAGTCTGCTCCTGATGGTGATGGGTTAGTTTGTGAAGGTTGGGGGGTTCTTCTGAATCTACCCTGATTGTCTCTAAACCTAGGCATAAATGAGCATGATTTTAACTAAATTTTTGTGATTTTTTCTATTAAACTTCAATCCTTTAAGTACGCCTCCCCGGCAACAGCGCCAAAATGTAGTGTCCTATCTAGGGGCTAGATCGGTCTAAATTAATTGTCAACCCAGGGTGCGTTTACTTAGAGGCGTGTGCCTAAAGTATATAAGCATAAAGGATCTACTCTAAATCTATGACTCCTAAGTTACAGTGCTGAGATTAAGTCTATTGTTAAACTAACTAAGCATTAAATCATGTGCTATTAACAACTAAATGCAATTCCTATCATGCTGTATATGGCTATCTTGAAAGGTTCGGTCCCCTTACAGAGACATCAACATGCAACCCTTGTTCAATATCATTCAGCAATCAAGAATGCTTAAAGAAGACATGTAAAAGCAAATTCATAACCATTATCCATATCAGTGCTTTATATACAACTCTGAGATTAAATCCTTTACGGGATATATTTCATAATCCAAGAGAGGGTTATTCAACACATGTACAGACATCGAGTTAATGCATTCATCACTGCAATCAAGCATATATATAATTCGCATGCGTTTTATCCAATTGAATTGACTGTAAATTAAATCAAGACTACACTATGAATGTAATTCAAATATAAACAGAGTATAAGCATAAGCAAAATGTAAACATAAACGAAATGTATGATCGGTCTACCACATACGCAGGGCCCGTCCGCGTCTTTGGCACACCGATGATTACACCACGATCACGATATTAAACAAGTATGCAATGTATTAGATCGAAAACCAGAGGTTCTATTCAAAAACGTAACTGTAAACAATAGTATATGTCTGTATGTATGTAACCGATCCCAGGTCTTGGCCTTGTCTTTTAATTACATAATTGCATCCCTTGAAAAATGGATGCCTATCCATAGCAGCTGTTGCTGCGTTTGGTAAATCAAAACACGGATATATTCCTCATTGTCTTATGCATAAATCAAAAATCAAAATAGGAAACAACTTAAAAGCGAATGGATAAAAACTGAATGCTGTTGCTGCCTTTTGTGCCGACATGCTAGGGTTGACTGAGCGTTGACTGTGCTGATTGGAGGAATGTTTCTAAGGCAGAGTAGGTGTTTGTCCATGTTTGGACATTCCTCTTTTCGTCCATGCCTTCCGCTCCTACCTAGCTGCCATGCCACATGTCACATGATAAACCATTTACAGGTTTTTAAGACTTCCTGTAGTGATTTAGGCCTAAAATCCTAGTTTGTCAACACAAAACCTCTAAATCAATTAATATGCATGTCAATAACTATAAACTATTAAATTAATTAAATTCTAAGGCATTTGAGGAATGGATGATGAGAAAAAGGTAGGAAATGGTCATGTTTTGGAATGGGAAAAAGGGCTTAGAATGGTACCAACACAGCAGTTGTGAAATCCCTATGTGTGAGGAAGACCTATTTTATAACAGTCAGGCTTATAAATGAATATAAGTTATTTTTGTGTTGCTGAAACTCTATCTGCAGCAAAACAATTTTAGTTTTCGCTGTGTTAAGATCTTGCAAAAAAAAACAAAGCATTTTCTCTGTTCAGATTTTGTTTGAAATTACCAGAAATTTCCGACAGCAAATTATTCTTTTCAACAACCCACAATTGCATCTCTTTCAATTTTTCTGAGTAGATCCGTTGGAATCATTCAAGATGGATGGCAAATCAACATTCAAGTTTGCCCAGTATCTCTGCATACTTCTAGTCCCAGATAGTAATGAAGGCTTCCGAGATATTTCATCTCAAAAACTTGTGCCATAAGCCTTTAGATTCCTCTGATTAAATCATCTGCATCTCCTGTTATAATCATGTTATCTACATACAAAGAAATCAAAATAATCTGCCCCCGATTATTATACATGGTATACAAATTTGGGTCATTTAAACTTCTATGAAAGCCATACTCTAGAAAGAAAGAATCAACCTTTTCGTACCAAGACCTGGGTGCTTGCTTTAAACCATATAAAGCCTTTTTCAATCTGCAAACAAGATGTTCCTGCCCCTGCTTTACAAACCCTTCTGGCTGTACTAAGTAAATTTCCTCTTTTAAATCACCATTTAAAAACGCAGATTTAACATCAAGTTGGTGTAATTCCCAATTACATTTAGTAGCTAAAGCAATAAGCATTCTGATTGTATTTAACTTTGCTACAGGTGCAAAAGTATCATCAAAATCTATACCTTCCTGCTGTGAATACCATTTTTCAACCAGCCTAGCTTTTAATTTCTCTATACTTTTGTCTGCATTCATTTTTGGTTTAAACATCCATCTACATCCTATGGGTGTTTTATTTTTACGCAGCTCTACTAAATCCCAAGTTTCATTTCTAAGAATTGATTCCATCTCTTCATTCATTGCAGTCCTCCACTTCTTAAATTGACTAGCTTCTTTGTAATTAGTGGGATCTACAATGTTCAAAACATTTGACATCAAAGCATAGTCTCTCAATTTTAATGGCTTTTGAATCTTCCTACCTGATCTCCTTGGTAGGGGACTTACCTCAAATTTGTTTTCTTCAGCTATAACTGGGCTTGCATTATCACCTTTTTCCTGTTCTTCTTTTTGCTCTTCTTTCTGCTCCTGCTCTCTTTCATCCTCGCTGCTTTCCTCCAACAACAATGGAATGTGCCAATCATCACCAGTGTCATCTTTCGCTTCCTGTACCTATTCATGAAACACTACATCCCTGCTTGCAAATGTCTTATGAGACTCAAGATTGAATAATTTATATGCTTTAAACTCTGTGCCATAACCAACAAAGATGCATCTAACTGCTTTAGGGTCTAATTTCTTCCTATCAGCTTTGGGTATATGGGCAAATGCTTTCGACCCAAACATTCTTAGATGGTTTACTGCTAGTTTAAATCCATATAGAGCTTCAAAAGGAGTTTTGAAGCCAAGATACCTGGTAGGACTTCTGTTCTTCAAATATACAACAGTATTAATAGCCTCTGCCCAAAAACTATTAGACAGACCCTTACCTTGCAACATGCTCCTTGCGCACTCCACCAAGGTTCTGTTTTTACGCTCTGCAACTCCATTCTGTTGTGGTGTGTGTGGCACTGTATACTGCTGAACAATCCCATGAGATTTGCAGAATTTCATGAATTCCCCTAGCTTGTATTCTCCCCTTTGATCAGATCGGAGAATTTTTATACTCTTACCATATTATTTTTCCACCAAGGTTTTAAATTCTATAAAGCACTGGAAAGTCTAACTTTTCTTACTCAAAAAATAAACCCATGAATATCTAGTGTAGTCATCAGTGAATAACAGAAAATAATATGCTCCTCCTAGCGACCTTGTCTGCATAGGTCCGCATATATCAGTGTGCATTAGTTCTAAAATATCTGTTACCTTCCTCTTATCATGCACAGGAAACTGTTCTCTATGCATTTTACCTAAGGCACAACCATCACAATTTAACTGAATGTTACGAAAGATAGGAAGCCCCTCAACCATACCTTTCTTCTGCAATGAGGCCCTGCAAATTTAAGTGACCGAACCTTTGATGCCAGAGTTGTTCGGCTGTCGATCCTCCTGCAACCATGGCTCGCTTTGGTATACTCTTTGCATCCAATCTGTATAGGCTTCCAACTCACATGCCTGTTGCAACTATTTCATTCCTGCAATCCTTTATCACACAATTAGTCTTAAAGAACTCGACTTGCATTTCTTGATCAATCATCATGGAT
This sequence comes from Pinus taeda, assembly GCA_000404065.3. Taxonomy (NCBI): domain Eukaryota; kingdom Viridiplantae; phylum Streptophyta; class Pinopsida; order Pinales; family Pinaceae; genus Pinus; species Pinus taeda. Next base: position 6,455 of record APFE031574306.1, on the reverse strand, counting down.
ACAGATACCAGATTCTTCTTAATTCCAGGTACATATAAAACATTTTTAAGATGACTAATTTTTCCATTTGATAACTTAACTAGAATCACACCATAACCTTTAATCTCGTATCCACTATCATCTCCTAAATAAATTTTTGATCCATTTGTATTTTATTCAAGACTATCAAAAAAATCCTTTTTATCTGTCATGTGTGAGGATGCTCCAGAATCGACATACCGAATATCGTCCTCATTAGATGCTGAAAGGGCACGGTCGACTGTGAACAGTCGAAATTCATGACTGAAATCTTCTTCTTCAACAAAGTATCCTTTGTGCTTTGCATTTACCTGCTTCTTCTTATCATCAGCCTGCTTCTTAAAGCATTCATTCTGTATATGACCCTTCTTTCCACAATAATAACATTTCTTTACAGAATGATTTGTAAGCATACCTTTATGAGAATTCTTAGTTGAAAATAGTTAATATTATTTTATTAATGGAGAAATGGTTACATAGTTGTAACGTATCTCCTTAGTTTACGATTTGTTCCTAGAGTTTAGGAGTGTGGTTGCAACTTCCTAATTTCTAAAGTTGTATTTAATGATGTAATCTTTCATTGATGAGTAATAGAGTGTACGAGAGTGATCTCTCTATTTGAGTGTAGTCTCCAGGTGCAGGCCACACTTGTGAGCTACATCTCCTTCTTTTCAATTCTGTTCACATTTTATCTTGGTATCAGAGCTCAGATTGGGTGAGCCTGATCTTTTATCACCTTTGTGGTTGAAGTGCCTTTGTAGCTAGCTTTCTTGTGTGGTAGATTGCCTTTGTGGCTTGAAGTGCCTATGTGGCCGCGTGTACACAAGAGCTCTGTGCTTAATTGAGCAGGTGGACTGTAGAACACCTGGCTCGGACTTGGAGGTTTTTTTTTTCCTGAATAGAAGGGGGTTGGCGCGGGTTTCTAGCTCGGGAGCATGCCAGCACGCCAAGGCACTGGATTGGCACGGATTTTAAGGGAAAAATCACGCCAGTGTTTTTGCCTCGCACGGATTTTTTCTTGGCGCAGATTTTTCGCTCGGGAGAGTGCCAACTCACCTTCAAGGAGATATGCGGGAAGCCTCATCTTCGTTTGGTGATTTGCGAGGGGTGCAGATCGGCGAAGTTGCAGATCTATCCAGGAGAGGCAGATCGAATCAATTTTGATCGGATCAATTTTTCGGCTGTGTTGAAAACGCCGAATTTTCTCATTGGAGCGGGATTGCCAGATACTGTAGATCAGTGGTAGAGAAGTCCCAGATCGATTGACAGGTATTGTTTTTTTTGTTGGGTAGATTCATTTTGTAGATCTGATCAGAATGAGTAATACGATGGAATCTTACCTTCATGAGTCTGGCAAATTCGATGGATCTAACTTCACGAATTGGAAGTTTAAGATCCAGACCTTGCTTGACAGTGCGAATGCTTGGTCCATAGTTACAGGGGATGAGTTGAAGCCGAACGCAGTGACACAGGAGCAAGAATGGGAAAAACGAGAGAACAAGGCGAAAGTGTTGTTGAAGATGTCCGTGAAGGACAGTGTTATCCCGCACATCAGAGAATGTAAAACGTCCTCGGAGATCTGGACGACCATCAAGAATCTATATCAGACCCAGAACACAAGTCGAATTATGGCGCTTAAAAGCAAGCTATTTTCAATGAGGATGGACAAAAGGGAGATTGCTACTACATTTGTTGCACGAATTAAAGATGTGAAAGACGGATTGGCGGACATCGGAGAGGCGATGTCTGACTCTGATCTTGTCTCAATCACACTGAGTGGGATGCGTGATGAATTTCAAATGTTCATCACTGGATTGGCGGCAAGGGAGAAAGTGCCCACATTTGAAGATCTAACAGGGATCTTGCTGCAAGAGGAGGAGTGGCGGCAGAACATGAACCCCCAGAGTGATGATCTTGCGCTGATGGCGAAACGGCGACCATTCAGAGGAAAGTAGCCACAACAGCGATCACAGCAGAAAGGAGAAACATCACAGAAGAAAGATAAAATGTGATCAGAATTGAAAAAAAGGAGATGTAGCTCACAAGTGTGGTCTGCATCTGGAGACTACACTCAAACAGAGAGATCACTCTCGTACACTTTATTACTCATCAATGAAAGATTACATCATTAAATACAATTTTAGAAATCAGGAAGTTGCAACCACACTCCTAAACTTTAGGAACAAATCCTAAACTAAGTAACCATTTTTCCATTAATAAAATAATATTAATTATTTTCAACTTTCTTCCTAAATTTGAGCCATTCTCGTGATATTCTCATTCAACTAGGTTTTCAAGGACTTTAATTCAGCACTTGGCACTCTATTCTTCCGGTAGAGCAATCTGCCTTCACTACCATTAGAATTAATTTTCGTTCATAGCTCTGTAGCGTTGCCTTAGATTTTTTTTTTTGGAATCCCACAAATGTCTGTCATCTTAAAAAATTTCAAAAAATTCCTTTTTCCTTTCCTTGGATTCATTCATTCAATTGAAATTCCAAAATATTTTCAATTGAAAAAGCCCTTTGGTTCAATGCAAACATGTCTTCAATTTGTTTTTTATATGTCTTGCGGTCCCGCCTAATGAAGACAAAAGTTTCTCCTTTATCCATCTTCCATGCTTTCTTTGCAATTAATCTACTTTCAGTGATCTCCTTTCGTGTTGCTGCAATTTGTAAGAAAAACCCATTCTTTTCCAGTTCCCAAGCTCTAAGTGCGCCTTCAAAATCGCCGGACATGTTCTTAATTTTATTTGTCAACTGCTAAACACTAGTTTCTAGAGTTTGTTTATCAGGGAACACTGCTTTGCAGTCCTATTCTTTCTCAAAAATTTATCTTGTGAATCTCTCCTTAGCTTCCTGCAATTGTTGCCGAGCTTTAGAAATCCCAGCGTCTTAGTCCTCGTTTCTCTTTGCCAGCTGCTGTTGGAATTCCTTATCAATTTCCATCCAATGGTCACTCCGTTCACCAATTTTAACTTCTTGTATGAATTGATGATTATCTATCTTGGACTCATTTGTTGAGGCCTTTTGAAGAATATGAATCTGTGATTCCATTTCCACTAACTTGTGTAAAAAACAAGCCTTAAAATCATGTCGTGAGGTATTGATATCTTTAACAAGTCTTTCATTGAACTCCGGCAACTTGCATATTTCATCTTCACATTGTTTGCAGGGTTAGGAGATTTGATAATCAACCTGCAAGCGGAATATTTGTGGCCACAAAAATAGACTGAGAAAAGTCCCTCCGGGATACGGATACAGATACGGATCCGGATCCGGAGAGGCCACAATATTTTACATTTTCATTGTTCATTCTTTTACCAACGTGGCAGCTGGACTTTTCCCCGCTGTCTCTCGAAAAAGGCCAAACAAAAGAGACAGAACGATTAAGTTCCCACAGAAGGATTATGGTGTGGGCAAGATTCAAAACGTCGCTGCTGTGCCATCCTGCGGTGGAAATTGGAATCTTCCGTTTTTGCTGAGGTGAATATTCAAGAGTGGACAACACCTATACTACAAGGAAAGCGTGAGATTTTGCCGGGACTTGTCACAACTCTCCTCCATTTGGAGAAATACTGACTGAGTAATGGGCTCGCATTTGTTTTTATAATCAATATACTCAAACTCAAACTCAACCTCCAAATAGTGACTGAGTAATGGGCTCGCATTTGTTTTTGGCGATGTTAAAGGCATAATGGACTGGATAAAAGATTATACTCATTTTAATCTTTCTATTCTATAAAATTTGCTTTGTATCCACAACCTCGTGAGTTCCTTGCAGTCTATAATCTTTGGGCTCCTTGCAGTCTATAATCTTTGAGCATATATATAGAACAAAATCAGGTAGTTGATCTTCTTTCAAAAAAAGATAGCAAAAGACTCTGAGAGATTTTCTTTTGCCGTGTTTGTGCATAAATGCTAAGAGCATTAACTTCCCTTAAAATATATTTTAGTTTTTTGTTTATATTTTATAGAATGTTTTATGTACACTGATAAATGTTATATATATGATATTATGAGATCTATATTTTAAGATAGACAGAATACCACTATTTTTTCAAAACGAAAAAGCATAATTGTATTATATTGAGACTATATAAAGGTACCAGATAGTACATCATTCAGCTTTTAGAAGCTGGATAATCTTAGACTTAAAAACAAAAACTAGAGGATGTGTCCAGACAAAATACCACTATATCTATAAGGGAATTAACGCAATCTAATAATGAGAAAAAAATTGTTTTTCAGAACTAGGTTTTGGAAACTATCTACATATCGAAGAGAATTTGAGGGGAAATACCTGCCAATATGAGGAGAAATACCTGGGTGAATTTGAGGGGAAATACTTACGAATTTGAGGAGAAATACATGTCAATAGATGAAAAAACTAATTACTTTCACACTTATATTTAGCTTTCTATCTTGAAAAAAGAAATGCAATTTCTGTAAGTAGATGTGAGTAGATTATTATTATTATTATTATTATTTAATAGTGACAAAAAAAATTACTTTCACGCCTATATTTAGTCTCACATTTAAGGCATACATACTCCATTTTTTTCTGATTTTAAAGAAGAAGAAAGAAGAAAGAAATTATTTTAGCGTCCGCGAGGCTAAAGACAGCCTATGGAACAAATTGCTTCTTCATCTGCTTGATGTATTCGGTCCTTTTTCTGTGAAGCTTCAAAATAAATGCTCTCAGCTTCTCAACAAACCCCTCGCTAAATAGATTATCCCAAGAGCTAGCTGCTAACATATCTGCATAACTTTCCCTGTTGTCTTTGAAGGCCTCACATTCTAAAATGAAATGTTTTTCTGTTTCCACTTTTCTGGAAGAACAAAAAATGCATACCCTTTCCTCCCACACTTCCTTTTGCCTTTTCCAGTGCCCTATTTCACAACAGAGTTGATGAGAATTAGTCATTAAGTGAACAATAAAAATTTTGCCTCTCCAAGAGATATTGGCCTCTATGTATGGTTTTTGATGATGATTATGAGTAGGATTAAACACTTCAATATAGTAATTTTTCTTTCTTCCTAGCTCCTTATCCCAAGTACGTTTGTGGAACTTTTCCATAACAAAGGGTTTTATCTCTTTGCTGTTTATGGGACACACATTAAAGCAAATACCCTATTTACTAAACCATTTGTTATTTTGTTGCATCCAAGTTTTTTTCTCTTGCACAATCTATCATTAAATACAACCTTAGGCCATCTACCCTCTTCCATTTGCTCAATTTTTTTTTAAATACCTTATGACTCGCACCATAGCAATTGCTTCAATAGGAGCAATCCTTGCTTCACTTAACAAGATATCATAAGGAACTGCACTTTTAATCTTAAATTTGTTTGTAGTCAAATGCTTCTGAATTTTCTCAATTTGTCTTCACTGCATGTCGGAGGTACCTAGCCCATAATTCACAACCATAGAGAATCACCGGAATCACTAGAAGCCCAAAAAGAGTTTGAGTGGTTTTCAATCCCATAATTTTTCCTCTCTACAACTATTTTGAAAAGCATAAAATGCTTTCCAACCCCCCAAAGTTCTTTTCATTCTGCAACCATTCCAGCTTAGATTTTTGTTGAAGTCAAATTCGAGGTATTTGTAATCCGCAACTTCTTCCAGAATGTTGCCTTCAAAGTAGAACTTATGCTGGTTATGTTTTCTTGTCTTAGAGAAGACCACTACTTTCGTTTTGCTGATATTGACTTGCATCCCCACACTTATACAAAAATGCTCAAGGGATAGTAGGTGCTCTTGCAAACCAAGAGTCGAATTAGCAATCAAAATAAGGTCATCTGCATACAAAAGAAGCCTTATAACAAACTTGCACAAATAGATACCATCACCCCCTTGCAAATTTAACGACTCCTCAAGCTTGTCGATATATAAACCAAAAATGGTAGGAGACAGTGGGCAACCATGCTTGACCCCGATATCACTTCTAAAACTTTCAGAAATGCCTGTTGAAGTTCTAATTTTGACTTTTACCTCTTCATACAACCTATGCACAACTGCTCTCAAATTTTTAGGAACCCCAAGTTCCTCCATTCTGTGCCAAAGTTTATCTCTAGGAACCGAGTCAAACGCTTTTCTAAAACCAACAAAGCAACAAAAGACTTCTTCCTTTTTCTCCCAAACTTTTTCAATGATGTGCCTTAAAGTTATGCAACGATCAATTGTGGAATGTTTAGGTCTAAAACTTTCTTGCCCTTTAGCACGCTTATCTCTTTCTTCTGCCCACTTGCTAATTTTGTTTTCTAGCATGCTTCCAAATAGCTTTGTAAACAAAGGGTTTATCATGATGGTCCTGTTAGTGTCAGTCTTTCCAGCCTTCCTCCAGTGATCAAATGTGCTCTTACAAAGTGATTTTGAAGTGTCAAGGTCAAATTTTGTCATTTCAGTGAGTCTTCAAGCAAAATTTGGTCACTAGGC